>JACJUY010000114.1:136977-172592 GCA_014220935.1 Platorchestia sp. MABIK | reverse complement strand
AAATTTTATTTGATTAGCGTGCACAGGATTGTTACAGTACCTTTTTTAAGAAAGTAACTGAGAGTACATTTGCTTTTGATACAAAAAAACAAAAAAAAAATTACACCAAAGTGAAATATTTCAGTTTAGGGTAAATCATACTTCAAACCATGGAAATGAACGAATGAAAGGTTTCATTTATTGCTGAAAGTCGTATCAAAGATACATTGGAATTAAAATGAATTATTTCATTTTAATTCCAATGTATCTTTTTTGCCTCACGATTCGGTACAGAATGTTCTCTACCGGAGCAAATGTACTCTCAGTTACTGTCTTAAAAATGGTACTGTAACAATTCTGTGCACGCTTACCAAATACAATTTTTTGTGTGAACAGAGAAATATTTAGTAAACACTGTGGTCTTTAGAAAACTCAATTAGCAACAATAACCTAAATAAGAGCTTTAATAATTTGTAATAATTCAAAGTTCGGTCCGTTATTTTTTTGGGGGGGTGGGGACACCCTAGCTGTATAGACGGACAGGTATTTTGAAGGTCGCTCATAGACTAAAAATGCGAGACGCCAAAGGCTTCGATTGGTTTGCTGAAATAGATTTTTTCTAAATGAATAGGTAAAATAATATAAAAAAGTGCTTACCGCTGATGCGAGCAAAAGCTTTGAGTTTAGCAGCTCAACGAACTACATGCAGTTCGCTCAACTTGATGCTCGCCAATCTGTATTCAATTCTTATTAAAGGCTAATGTTATGCTGTTATACAAACCAAGTTGTTCGATTTAAAATAGAAAAACAGTTTTTACGAGTCTTATCTTTCAACGAGCAATATGAGGAAGCAAATAATAGGCTACTTTTTTTGTCACAAACGAATATGGAGAGTAACGCAGAGCAAAATTGCTCGCATGTGCTAAATTTCATCAAATTGCCATGCATTTGTGTATTGTCTATCCAGAACATATCTTTATGCAATTCTACTTATTTTAATTTTCGAGGAACTGAATTCTGATGTAGTTGCCAGGACACACAATGACGAACTTAAATCAATGATAAAATCCAGTTTGTCCAGACTTTGAGATTCTTTACCCTAGTATAGAACTGCATTTAGGATCTGAGAAAGATGGCTACATCTTAAAAAAACGGCACAGGTCTATTCATGTAAGGTTTGATTAAAAGGGCCTACGGATCGTAGGATTTCATTTCCCTTACATTTGTTCTTGAAGGAATTACCAGAATAATTTGCTCACTGCATGACGTTCTCAACAGTCAATCGTATTGGATTTGAGAATAATCGATGTAAGCTTCGTATTAACATGTGTTTATATGTCTTGCATTTATTCATTCATTTGTTTCATCGTATATGGTATACATTTCTTGTCCTTTACCATCTCTACGAATTTACAGTGCGAATTGTCTTATCGATGTTACACCCTGTAAAATGAATACTTAACTCAACACTAGATGATGATGGCATACTTTTATTTGTCGTTTTGTTCATATTGAACTTCATTTTTCATTTTTTTAAATTATTGTTTATTACATTGAAATCTAATTTGCTGATTTTACCGAACATTATCAAACGTCATCATTTTAGGCAGACTGCGTATACGAATTATGAGTACAGTGTCTCTCTGTTTGGTTCACGCTTGAGTATTCTGACATTTTTTGGGAATATAAGATGTCCGCAGCCTCGAACCTTTTATGTAATTTAACTACTTAGCTTCCGAATAATAATTGTGCAACCCAATTTTATTTTTCCGCCGTGGTATCTGTGATTCTAACCGCCCAAAGCTGAAGCTGTACTTGCGCTGCTAAAATTATAGGTGCTTCGGGAACGCCATAGCTGGGAATTCAATAACCCCTGCGTTTAATTATGCAGCGCAAAATGAATAAAAAACTGAGAAGACACGTGACGCTTTGTTTGATAACCAATTAAATGAATTATCATTATCTAACGTTTGTATTGAGAAAACGTGCTCATTAAATTGCGGTGCTCTGTGCCAAACTGACCAGGGTATGTCAATGATTTCGTGTTCTAACTTCAGGGTTACAAACTTCTGTGCATGCAAACTCTGTTATGTTTTGATTTTTGACTGCTGGGATACTAACTATAGTAAACACACATGCATACACTATCACTTGTTAATCATTTAGAGGGACATAACAATTATATCCATGGGAATTAGCGCTCCAAGTAGAGGGTAAGATGTAAGGCCCCGAGTTGAAGGTCTGGTAGGTCTTTTGTTGAAATAAAATAGGTTAGTGTTTTATTCCGAACTGTCTTTTTTCGGTAAGACGTCGTCCTTTTTTCAGCTCCTCCACCATTTAAACTTTTATCTTCTTTCCTAAAATTTTTCCCTAACTTATTGTTTCTATGCCCTGAGGGTCTTGTGATCAATGCTCATCTTGTGCATAAATTCCTGGTTCGCAAAACTCCAAACTAATTGGCGGCTTCCTCCCTTCTAACTTTGAAACACCTCTATTGCAGTTTGGGAGACTTAAACTAAGTTATCTAATAAAATCTATTCATGTATTTATTTTTTACTATAGTGTAGTACAGAATGGTATTCATGCGAACACTCATGTATTTATTTAATCATTTATATATTGGCTGTCATTCTGTACTGCAGAGGTCCGTAGTACAGATACACGATTTAACAACATCGTTTACTCATTTAATTTTACCCGTGTTTAATTTTCTTCGAACGAGGACGTTTTTAAGTTGAAAATGAATAACACGGAATATGAAAGGAGCGAAAGCGATCTGAGATTGATGCTATTTTATCATTACGAACCTAATTATAAAATGAACACGTGATCCATGCAGTTGTATGATGCAGCACGCTGCCAGGTGGGTCGTCTGTTCCCAAGCACGCTATATCAAATATTAGTTCTAGACAATCTGTGGAAGATTTTGTGTCTGCCTGTGGAAAACCAATTTCAGTTGGTCCGAAAATTTTTACACGGAGGCTTTAATGGTAATCAAAGAACTGACGCTGCCAAGGTGTGTGAATAATGCCCTCATTTTAGATGACAAGGGTATGCTACATAATGTGATATATGTAGTTCACGTATCTTCCAGCACATTTGCGTTTTTGCTGGATACTTTTTCTACCTCGAACTAGACCAACAGTGCCTCCTTGAGTCAGGTGTTTTTTTACAGCTAATTTTAGAATCGAAGTTGGTCGATGATTGCTTTTTTCAAGAAGGTCAAAATAATCCAGAATCAAAAAATAACATTTTATTACAAAACTCGTCGAAGAAACTATGGGAAATTTATTTTTGGATGAACTTGTATGGCAGACCCTGGCAGTGTGTGAAATTCATTTACCCATAAGTTGAACCAAAAATAAAATAAACTTCTTCCCACGTAGTTATGAAAGACTTGAATTATCTGTAACATGAAAACGAAATCGAATTTACTCTTATGTTATTCATTACTGGAAGCAGGATGTTAAATTTTGCCGTATGTGACACTAAGGCAGAACGTAGACGATTTTAATCTTGCATGCAAACAATCAAAACCATTAGAATGGTGGAATTATACAGAGGTCGACCCATGACTGAGTCACCCCTTTTGAAAATTGACATAAAAATCATGAGACAAAAAAATTCGCTGTAATTTAAACCGATGCAAGCTAGTTTAAAATTCTTTTTAGTGATTAAAAGATGTAACAAATAGCCGGCATTATTGTCAAAGCAAGCGCGTGCTCTTTCTCTAGTACTGTTAATTACTTTACTTTAAATTTCTGGAGTTATATTCTTTTAAGATGTTGCATTTTAATCCTTGTTAGGTTGTGATTTTGCTGATGTACCACAACCATGAAATAACTAAGATCAATGTAAACTATAAAATTTAAGTTTCGCTTATTGGTTGAATATGAACAATAGTTTCCTAGCCGAACGCTCTTTCTGTAATAAATTCCCAGAGAAAATAATCACATGCATTTGAATCAGATAATCCACCGCAACTTGAAATTAATTGGCGTGGATAAATTGTTTTGAAATGATGGTTATAGCAAAGACACTCACTTTAAAAGACATTTCCGTTAAAAAAGAACGTTTCGACCTCTAAGATCATCATCAGTGATTGTCTGAAAAATCCGCCGAAAATATATTCATGCATTGAAAAAACAACACAAAAAAGTGGTAAACTGCTAAATAGAAGCTATTTTATTTTATTGGAAATTGCTTTTAGCATAGCCGTTCACTCTGTGGCTAGATGAGGTGTGGCTCCATTTTGTTGGGACCAGATATAGGCTATGTTCACATTGTTTAGCACAGCTAGCAAACATTCTCGGATCATGAGCCTGTACCGGTTTCCATAAACAGTTTCTCTACTACCACCAGGATCTTCAAAAAATGCGGGCTAATGATTCGTGAAGATATGATACCGCTCCACACGGTAACCGCCGCTGCATGGGCTAAGTGGATGCTTGAGGAGATCCAAACTTAACGCCAAGCATTTAATGTTTCCATATGCGAGCATCTTTTGTTATCTTCTGTGAGAGCATCTTTGTTATATGTGAGCATCTTAGTTAATTTCCAAATGAGAGCATCATTGTTATATGTGAGCATCTTAGTTAATTTCCAAATGAGAGCATCTTTGTTACATGTGAGCATCTTAGTTAATTTCCAAATGAGAGCATCTTTGTTATATGTGAGCATCTTAGTTAATTTCCAAATGAGAGCATCTTTAAAAAAACGAAAGCAATTTCATTTCAATGCGTATTGTGTGTATAAAACATTGCAACGTGCTAGGTTGACCACTTTTTTAATAATGCCTTGAAAGCGGCTCAATCTTTGTGAATAGTAAGCATGGTAGAAAAAATCAGTTATTTGCATGTGTTTTACAGACCTTCAACTTATTCGTAGACATCACTATTATTAAAGGAGCAGCGTCCGTCCGTCAGTCCGTCTGTGCGACCCCCTCTTCTAATCGATAGCTTAGATAGCAACAAGGATAAAGCTTAAGAAATGCGAGAAATTATTCTATTGCATTATTTTTATGTGGCAATTTAATTCCCTTTCACTTGCATTATGGTATCCAGAATACGCAATGCCTTATTTTTACAAATAGAAATTTTCTTTGGAGCTTTCTCTGTTGGAATTCATCATGTTGCTTTGAAATTTTTAATTGATAATGCGAAAAGAAATGTTTTAAATTCGTTTGACCAGTAACCTGGCTACCACTTACTATAAGGCCCAAGATTTTGGAACTTGAGTTATTGTTTTCGAAATTGTGATTTTCTTGAAAAGCTTCGAAGAGATAATAGACGACATTTCAGAATAAAATTCCGGCAAAAGAGGCCACCATGGATAGAAATGTGTTCAACCGCAAGAGAGAAGCAGCAAGACTTGACAGCAAGAAAGGCGCCAGAGACTATCACGCGTATGGAAAAAAATATATGACTGCAGGTAAATATATATTACTGCAGATGACTATATTTCAATTTAGAAGCTTTCAACAATACGCTGATACGTACATTGTTGGTTAGGTTAGATTAGGTTGTATAGAATATCAGAAGTTGAGACTTGAAAAACTATAGGAAAATCATAGAATAGCATGGGAAATCATTGGAAAGCCATGTTTAAGCTCAGTTGGTCCTGTATCTAACCCTATCATTTTTTGACAGGCCGTGTGCACTAGTAATTCTAGTTTCAGCCTGTTTAGAGATGTAGTATATGACGTAAACCACCTTGCAGCGCTCAAGATTAGAAAGCTTTGTCAGTTAGTTTAAATTAAAGATAATTCGCTACAAATTAATTGTTTAAGAACACAGATGTCCAGTAAAATAAATCATGCATATGAGGTGCGAATGGTTCCCGAGAGATGGTGGTATGTGTGCAACATTTACAAAATCACTGTATTATGGTAGTATATATATTACATTAGCTAGTATATCCGCATGTATGTAAGGGTATAAGAAATATTTCTGTTTAGGAACGTTAAATATCGTTGAAATTGATCCTTTCTTTTTTCAAAAGCGCGCCTAGTTAGGCTTAAGCGTGTTTTTGGAAGAAAGATGGCTCTCTTTGTTGAGACTTGATGTTTTAAAATTTCTTTCGCAGTAATTACTGGTTACAACTGTACTGTAATTTTATGTCAAACGTGTGAGCAAAGTTATTCAGAGCCAGACTTCCATGCAGTGAATGGACGCCAATTTCTATTTTCATCGTAAATTCTTTCAACTTTAGTAATACAGTAAAAATATAAATATATTTAGATCTGACATCAAATGGTTGTGCACTGTTAATTCCGCTAATGTGTTAACTGTTTTATTTTTAGTTCATGAACGAATACCGTTCAAATTCCTCCCAAAGAGAGTGAAAAGCACGCGTGGATCTATGTGCAGTACATTTTGGTGTTTGTTTCCGATCTGCTGCTCAACAACTGTCGTTGTCCGGAAGTGCTGCGCCTTGTTTTAGAAAGTGTTTCTGCTCTAAGTTGTTCTCGAAATTAAATCAAAGTTCATCGTATCTCTAACAATCCTCGAGAGCTAGAATATGTAACGAACGAGTATCTATACCTGTGGTTTTATAAGTTTTTTATAATTCGCTAAATTCTTTTATGTTTTCATTTTTTATTCGTGACTTACAAGGTATCCTCAGATATGTATGTCTAATTTCTCAACATCGTTTTCATCATTCCTCAGCTCCGTCCTACTGTCGTAACCTTCTTTTCTTTTCAAGTCAATTATACAGTTATTTCTACTTCGTCAGTCGTTTCAAGGTTGACCTTCAAATCTACGGTTTATTTCAGCAGGATGTATTAAACACAAATCTTAGTACGGCCATACATTTACTGTTTCAACGAAGGGTGAACACACATATGACAAGAGATTGATGAAACTAGCAAATATCGAGGATGATGAAATAATAGACAATCCCAAAGAACTTAACTCGGAGTATGCAGCGATGGTGACGAATTAAAGGTCTAGTAATTACGTTAAATCGGATATGTCGATATGAAGTTACACAGAGATTACATAGACTCTCTCTCAGAGTGCCGGCTGAGTTTTAATTAACAAGTCGAAAGGTGGCACTAACAGACCTTTACAAGAGGAAATCTCGTACTATAATGAATCCTACCTAATAGCCAACCAATGCTTAAATAGCCGCAGTGACTGCTGCAGCCTCTGGAGATTCGTTGGGATCGGTTGGCAGCGTTCAACCGTTGAAGGGTGTTGAGCACTTTCTCTGTCGCCTTCCCACTGCTGAGTTTGCTTTTCTCGTTGACTTATTACCCAGCGATCGGGCGTAATGTCCACGAACCGCCGTTCACTCTTTTGGTGGTGGAATTTCACAGTTTGTACCTAAGTACATAACACTACTTTCTCAGCGTTGTTGAGTGTTCATTTTTCTCTTTCCTGTACTACAGACATTCTCTGTCTCCCTCTTTCATAATCTTGCTCACCATCTTTTTTAATGACACACACCCGCGTTCACCCTCCCGCCTGCGTCTGCTGGCAAACGTTCCTTTTTTTCCCTTCATTGAGCGGCGCTGAGGCAGATGCGGGCTGCGTATCTGTGATACGCCTGTTCTTTCGCGTCGCGCGCCTGCAAAACAACAATCGAGGGCGGCAAATGCACGCACGCCTTTTATGGGAGTTTTGTTGATGTGAGGAAGCTCATAAAGTACGTGGTGGTAACTTCATTTTACTACAAATCATGTGTCGTTGATGCCTATTTTGCTCTGTGCTGTAATACCTACGAAACATTTAACTCGAGAGCTTTAGAGTTTTACATGATTGCATTCAACATGATAAATGATTGTTTTCTCATTAGCATCGGGGAGTTGTGCTTTGATTTTAATGCCCATGTTTTCAATGGAATTTCAATGTGTACTACAAATGCGCCAAGTAACAGAAAATCCTTTGAAAATTCGTTATTTTATGTGCAATAATACAAGACGTTGTATACATTACGGTGTTCTGACAAATAACAACGCCTCGTGTTTACATTTCACTTGATTTCGCGGACTTGAAGATTAGTTTTATGCAGGACATGAAATAGAATTCTGGAAATGCGTTATTTGTGAGCGGGATGTTCATCGAATGATTCTTAGGGATTCGAATGAAAAGCAATTTTTTTTACAACGCGATTAAATAGCACTCGAGAGGTATCACTCTTGTTCGTAAAAGAGCGAGTGAACTTCACAGTGGAGAATTTTGATGGAAAGTTGGAACTAAAGGATGGGTGTTCGTCCAAATAAATTGGTTTGCATTGTCTTTTGGTTGCCAGGGGTTTTTCAATTTTTTAATTTTGTGTGTAGTGCTCTGATTTTTTCACTGAATTGTATGCGATTGCGTCTATTAAAATCATGGTACACACTTCCAATGTTGGCGATTGTGTGAATGATGGGCGAAGAAAAATATCATGGAAGGGTATCAGCACTCGATTGCTTCAATTAATTTTACGCAAGTTTTTATCTTGGTAGGCATTCCTTAAAGACGAGGAAGTACAAATTAATTTTTCTCGTTTGGTTAGAAATCCATTGGCGCGTTCCAAGATTTTCCGCAAATTCTATTCGTTAGCTTTTGGTGAATTGATATTTAAAAATAAATCGTTTTTGCAGTTGTTACACACAACTTCGATTGTTCGAACCGATTGCATAGGCGCATAGAAGAATTCAAATTAGATGTTCTAAAATGCTTAGTTATATTAGTTTCATCGGTGTAAACATTTTATCGAAAGCACTGAATAGCGTTCTTGTGTAGGCAGTCAACTGGCTACGGAGACACTGCATCTCAAGCAATACAAACTTAAATGTTAATTTATCCCCGTAGATTTTTGTGCATTATTCTCAGATGGTTGAAATTCGGTGGTAATCCGGCGACAAAGTCAGGCAGGCGAGGCAATGACGCCATGCATGCGGGCTCGACAGTAAAAAGTTGGACCGACCATCAGTGAGGGAGAAATGAGCATTGAGGAATTGGGGTTAAGAAAAGGAGAACTTGAGGAAGAAAAAGGAAATGCGGTGGAGAGGTTTGAAATTTAAAACCTTTGAACATGTGTTGTATTTTTGAATTATTTGTGTTTCACTAAGAAGAAAGTCAACGCGTATTTATGCATTAGAGGAACACAATTCACAAATAGTAAGGAACGTGTTTTGTGTGCTTCTGCAGGACGGTAAATTTAATTAGAATGCAGAAATCTAAAAGAAAGTCTGAATGTTTCTGAAGTAAACTGTGCGCCTTGAAAAATCTCACCCAGTTATTTTTATCATTTCTTCATTGCTTTTTAGACGAATTTTCTTGCAGTTTTTTTTATCATTTCTTCATTACCTAAAAGACGAATTTTCTTGAAATAGAAGCAATTATTGGATATGCAATTAAAGTTTTCCAGGCTTATTTATACACATGCAGTGAGCTCGAAAACAGCGATTTTTTACCTCTGGAACAATTGCCGAACAAAGCAACCGCTTTTGGAGAAGAGGAGGTTCAAGATTTCCCTCCTCATTTTTTGCTGGTAACCTGCGGGGCGTCATGGGCCCACACCCGCTCGCATGGACGGCTGAGTTCGAACCTTCAGTCGCATGGTTGCGTCTACGATACTGACACCGCTAACGTTATTCGAAAACAACATCAACGAGTGAGGATAACCGTGACAAGTGCGAACGGATTAAAGATTGTGGTAATTTTGTGTTATGGTACTTCTATGTTATCTGATGTTTAAATATTTGCTTGCATTCCACTTCATGTGTACAGAATTACAACCGGAGTTTTTTACAGGTAGGTGTGGCAGTCAGTAACTGAGGATAACCGTGACAAATGAGAACGGATTAAGGGCTGTGGCCATTTTTTTATTTCTGGTACTTTATGTTATCTGATGTTTAAATACTTGCCTGCATTCGACTTCACTTCTACAGAATCACAACCTGAGTTTTTTTTTACAGGTGGGTGCGGTAATCAGCAACAGCGCGACGCTGATGATGACTTGACCCTACGATGCTGCCCATCTGTTGCTGCTGTCTATGAGTACCGATAAAGGCTAACCTTACAGTTCGCAAATACACTCGGGCTGGTATCAGGAAAGTTGGGCCAGGAATTGTTCATTTCCTGAAGTTCCTCGTCCGTTTGGCAACCGCAAGGCCTGCGTTCACGTTCTCTTGGTGAGAGGCTGATGTTTGGTTGTGAGCTGAACGCGCAGCCTTCTTGAATTGTTTCTCTTTCAACTTTAGAAGTAGCTGCCGTTTATTTTTTTAATTGCATAGCAAGAGAGGTCGATTTTTCATTTGTAAGAGAATGACATTCTTCGTGTTTTATTATTTCAGTGCGTTCTGTTGTTTTCTTGAACTACGCCGGATAAATGCCGTCACGTGACTCTTCGGAGCAGAGAACTCCAAAGGGTTCTATTGCTTAATATAACACCGTAAGTTGTTTCTCCTGTGTGTTATTCCTCTACCGGTATTGTTTTCTTCAAAATACTGTGCCAGTTTTTGTTGTAAATCTTGTTAATGATGGTCGAATTGTTGGCAGTTGACATCACTCAATAAATGGAACAGCCCGCTACACTCATGCAGTATTACTCACGCCTCAGAGGCTGTTGTTGTAATAAAGCCGTGTACCATTTTCTTTTTTCTCAACTACGAGTGTTATTCATAAAAGTAAATGAATGTTTCATTAACTTAACTCCTTATTTACTCAAGTGCAAACCGCATTTCTTATAAACCTCCTATTAAGAATGAAGATATTGCAAATTCTTAACTGATTTACGATCTCTCTTTAGCTGGAGACTTGGGTTGCATTTGTGCGTACATAGTTCTAAGTGTACACAGTTCTAAGTTATTTACTAACTAACGCGTTGCCTTAATGCGGAAGTTTCCTACTTTCGTGATCTGTTAGTCTTTTCGAATGAAAACTGTTTCAAATAGTGTTCGTTTTCAATTTGTATACAGTTCTTATCGATTTTATTTCACTATAATTATTTTTCAGGAGCTTTAATATCCTCACTAATCAGGTGACATTAATTTGAAACTGTTTACGTTTAATCAGACCCAATTAAGCTTAGTTCTGCGTTTGCATTAGTAAATTCGTGAATAAGTAGACAACCGATAAGTGTCGGACTATTGAACACATCGAGATAGTTGTTTAGGTGGAATATGACCACCATAATCAATGCAGACTGCTAGTTTTTAGACGTTTTAGGGCTGCGATGTTTTATTTGGGTTCCAAAAGCAATCAATTATTAAACTATTATTATGTTGCTTTCGTAGAAATTCCGAACATAGAGTAAAGTTATAAAATCCCATGCGCATTGCATAAGAAGGAAACCATGAATATCAGATAAACTCCTACTTACGTGAACTGTTCCTGTTGTTACGAAGTTTAGACATATTCAAAGCCAATAATCTCCTAAAGACATTCAGCAAGTTTTCACCCCACACTTCCCTCCATCTCTGAGTGTGTTTCACAAAACACCTTCGAACGTTTACCACACACGCATGACTGCCCGACGTACGCGTTGATGCACTTGGCACGCGCGGAGAATCGATGTTCTGCACGACACAGACACCACCCCGCGTCTCCACTCCATTAGTTGATGAATTTTGATGGGCGCAGTGAAGTGGAGCGTGAAGCTGGCGTGCACTCCCGTGGAGTTGCTGAGTCTTGCCCCCAAAAATCAATGAAACCATCCTCCTCCCCCGGCCATCTGGCTGGCTGCAGAGAATTGCCGCGTCACGGGAAGACTGTTCTAGTCTTGCAGCTTTTTCTTATTTAACTTATTACTTAATTTTGTCTGGTGTGAGATCTCCTTTGTGTAATACAATTGTGTCGTTGGTGGACGGTGTTTTTTCAGCTCGTGACTTCACTTCATCCCATGTAGCAGTAGCGCGTGACCCGGTCCATAAATTGGATCGCTGTCTGTAAGAAAATTTCATGAGCGTTCTTCCGCTCAGACACAGAAATATTTATTAAGTCGAGTAGTGGATCTATACGTTCCTCATAAATTATGACGTCATCGACGCACAAGGAATGTCGCGTGTTTTTAACGTGTACTTGGCATGAATTAAGTTAAATTTTTACAGCATTTGTACAGTTGCTGATCTGCTCTATCTAACTTTGGGTGCAAGCGTTTTCATTTTACTGTGTTTGATGTTGTATTTAAATACCATTATTAGTTTGCTCGCGGTATTACCTCAATGTGCAGATATCAGTTATGCGTAGTGATTTCTCTGTGTGGATTTAGTTGATACGCTGGGACTTTACTGGTGGGTCGGATTTTTCTTTGAAGTAGATGGAGCCTGTACAACGTTCTTATTGCTCGAGCGCCTTAATTCTCACCTGAAAGATTGAGGGAGTTTCTTGGTCTATCTTCCTTCTCTCTCTTGTGAAAAGGTGTTAAAAAAATTTTCAAATGGTAATTATTGAAGTATGAAATAATTTATGTAAGTTAGACACCAGCATATTCATTTAGAAAATATGGGAAGTGGAAAGCAACGGACTATCGGTGTGTCGATGGGGATTACTAAAAAGTCTCATATTCTGACTTCATCAGATGGTCGGCGAAAGTTTAGTTTTGATCTAAATGAGGCGCGTTTATTTGCAGTGTATCACACTTTTCAAGTTGAATGTTGGAAATACTGATGTCGCTCTTCGCCAGCACACTCAGGGACATTTACGCTTGTTCAATTAAGTGACGCGAGCACTCCCATGCAGCAGCCGCTAACCCCTACCCTGCAGGAGCACGTGCTTATTCATCTGGGCTCTTTCATTTGCAACAATTCCGTGCACCATTCAACTCATGTTGTTGATTTTTTTTTGCGGAAGTAAGCGAGTAGAACTTGAAATTTGCGCCTATATTTCTAAGAGGTTCTTTTCTCTGATGATACATTCCGCAATTTTTTGTTTTACTCAATCAATGGCTCACTTATGTTTCTTTTCTATGAGCCGTTTAACGGCCGGATGAAAACAATCACTCAGGTTAATCAAACCATTGCAATTTAAAATGGAATAGTAACCAATGTTTCGTGAAGATGTTTTTGTTCATCAAATTCTGTACCGTATTCGAGTTAGCCGACCAGCGGTGGACATTTCATCCAGCTTAAGGATCATTATGGCGCCAGTTCTCACCATGTCACGTCCGTATCTTTGTCTGACGCACAATTCTTATCTTGTTCTCCCAAAATCATTTTGAAGGATTCTTTATCGGTAATTTAACTTCGTTGACTGTGGAGAAATACAAATCTACAACCGAACCTAGGTACAGACCAATACGTTATGCTCTTAATCATGTTTTTAAATTGACATGAAATCGCGTTTGTGGTTATCAATGCTACAACATTTATCGTGGAGACGATTTCAAGAATTCAAAGAACGAGCGAATTAACGAGCGTTTCACTTGTTAATTCGAATTGACGAGCGTTCCTCCTCCCCGAATTACTGTCATGTTGACCAATTTCTGCCGTGGTGCGGGTCGTTACAGGCTGTGCTGATTTAATTTATTCTGCCATGTACACGCCTATCTGTACGGGCGTATGATGTCCGATACTGGGATCGGTGGGTCGCTACCGCTACGACGGAAATCTGGGCAGTGAGCATGTCTAATCTAACAAAATCAGCCTACTTCGTTATCTCCTGTTGAAGTTGAACTTTTGTTGTTTAAAATAGTCTGCGTAAACCGAAACAACACAAAGTTCAGCGCTGCTGGGTTGAACTCGCTGCTCTCGCTACAAGATCGTTTTCTCGCAATATTTCTACATTGACTGATCTACTACGAAGGAGAGTGCTGACCCTTCAACGCCCGCATCGCTATACGGTCCTTTTTTTGGCATAGTCTGAGTATTGTGTATATTGTATTTCTTGTGCAATTTGTTCCCTAATGTGTTCTTTGAAGTTCACTGCCTGTTGCTTCTTTCTCCTGATATCGGTGACTACATGATGCCAGGGCCATTTAATGATAGTGGTTTTAATAACGGTAGAATGAGTACAAAAATGCTGACGTTAGCGGATTAACTATTCCTTCAATGCCACCCAATAAAATTTGTTAGGTGTGATCAGCATCATGAGCTGCGAGCCCCAAGACTTAGAGTAGAATTATCACGTGAAGAACAGAGACTAGATTTTTTAACTAATTACGTTTTCGCAGCGATACAACCTACGCTTGGCGTAACTTCTTTGGACGACTTAGTTAAGTTACGACAAAGCTCAAACTTTAGGATTTTGGTTAGGATTATAATCATTATTACTTGCATTTATTGATTCGAACTTCTGTTTGCTCAATTTTCGAAGAGGAAGTAAGAACGAGCAAAAAAATGATTTTTTAATTTTATTTCGACGCAACATCGAATGCTTAATCTTAAGTAGAGCTTACTTGGCTGTATCTCTAGCGCGTATTATATGCATAAATCGTATAACAATTGAATCCGTATGAGGATTACCGGCAATTCTTAAAAGCTACTTGCAAAATAACTAATTCTTTACAATCGAATAATGTAAATGAGTAATACTTTATTGCATATAAAAATACTTTGCGCAGCTCTACTTAAGCAAAGAACCTGCTTCGAACATCGTGTGCATACTTTGATGCATGCAACATGCTTGTCTTCTATTGGGGTACTTTTTAAGTCTAGGTCCAGACGAGGGAAGTATAGGACTCTACGCGTACGATAGGCTTCAAGCGCTTTACGTTTGATTCCCTCGTGAAATTTGTTCTTATAATTAATTAGCAGAGTGCACTACGCGACCACATACATAGTCTAAAGCTAACGCGTTGTTACTTCCCCGCAGTGCACTATAGTAACACGGCGTCTATTTCCTGTTTTTATTGAAATAATTTAATGGCCAGCACACAGCATTTATTCAGAGTTATTTAAGCTGACATGTTAACTACAGTATGTCCAATTATACAGTTCCTCGAGCCGAATGTACAATATTGGATACATACAATGCCGTTATTGTGCGCTTTTTAAGTACATTTACATCAGGAAACTTTTTTTTGTTCGTTAGTGTGTCGCACCGAATTCGTGCCAGTGGAATTCTTTTATAATAATACAAATTTTTAAGTATGTCCCGTTGAATTTTTTTAGTTGTGCTATTATATCATATTCATCCCAGGGAAATTCTTCTATGATAGGGCAATTTTTTCAAATTTGTTCCGTGGAAATTTTTCAAGTATGATGCTTTTTTATTCGTTCCATTGGAATTTTTATAAAATGCTATTATTTCTTCCGTTAAAGATGATCAATTTGATACCTTATTTTTCAATTATCTTACTTAAAAACAGTGTTCATATTGTTGTGCTGACATTTTCTAGAGGTAGGGATTTATTGATTGTTCTCAAGCATAAACTGCAATTCAAATTTCAAATTTTTCAATTTCTTTTAGTAACATTTTGGGTTTGAGTTCATTTAGAGTTAAAATTGAAGTAGGTACAATACATGTCTATTTGTATAGCGTTCTCTTACAATGATTTCCAAACACTCATTTAATTTTTAAAAAGTTCTTCATAATTTTAATGACAAGCACGGAGGAAAGTAATTCTATATGCAAGTTGAACCGCAGTAGTTGCAATCATGGCAAATTTTGCGTTGAGCAGAAAAAATCATTTATTTTACTTCATACTTTGTTTTTTTCTGACGTGAACACATAACTCCAGTAAATATCTTATATAGTTAATCAACGCTTTTTTTTAACTTCCTAGCCTAATGTAAAGGGAGTATTTCAACATGTTTTTTAACAGTTTTTCGTAGACTATATAGTTGATTGATCGCGCGTGTATGAAATACTCGTTAATATAGTTTTACGCTATTACACTGTGGCCAGCCTTTTGACATAAGCCAATGGGTTTCTTATTGTTTTATCCCATTGTAGAACACAAGCTCCCAAGCTTAGTTGGCCCACTCGTTTCATATGAGCGTACATTTCAAATTTTCATATGAACTAACACAACCACCGGTACATTTTCTCTGAGATGAAGTATGATTTCAAATGTATTCATTCTCGCGTGCAGTTGCAATTTCGTCATAGTATAAGATAAGAATATCTACTTCATCTCAAAAACAACAGCTATACGTGCGACAGCCGACATGTGCTTGCATAACAACTTATAAATCTAGAATTATACATGTACAGCCATCCGTCCATCAATCTCATTATTTTACGTACGGCTAAAACTTGCCAGAATTATTTTCTTTCTTTTTCATCAATACATTTACAACTCTCCGTCCAAAAATGTTTAATTCCCGCCTGAGAAAAACTGGTCTGAGTAACATTCCTTCTTTTTCATTTTCGACGCTTCATATAACTCAGTACCTTATTTAGTAAAGCATCTACTGACGAAATTACAGAGAAGCGAAACGAAAACGTAGAGGATGTAGCCCTCTGCTGCTGCGCCATGCAGTGGTCCGCTGCGATGTGGTGCAGATAAATTGGCGTCTTTGAACAGTTCATGTCATCAACGGCCAGATTTATTAACAACGTACGTTGACGTAACTACGCAGCCCAAATTATTCTAAGTAGACTTTGCTACAATGCATGCTGAAGCACTTACGTTACCAACTGCGCCGCTACGACGACGTGAACGGTTCCAAAATCCAGCCCCTGCATGTGCGCGGTGAGAAAAAACGCTTGAATAAAATGTCGTGCTGCAAACTTCCTGCCTTGCTGGGCTTCCAGGAGGTCGTCTAAAGAGTGATGTTGACATTAGTTCTAGGAGAATAATTAAGCATCCTCAGCTCGTATCCTGAACGATGTGCACCGAGTGTGCCTTAGTCTGGGCACTTAAGATGCACTCAACTTAAACTAAAATGCTGGTTGTCTTCGACATGTGCTAATTTTGAACAAAAGCTGACTTGGTGCAAACTGAAATTGTGGTTACATAGTGTGCTGAAAGTAGTACTAACTCAAATGAGCTCACAGTTACCCACACACACACACGAGCTGAGACAGCTTTTCCTTGAACAGTTCGCTTAATTCAATCTATTGTTTTATATGTTGCATTTTTGTCCATAATTTGTGATCGAGTACATCAGTTTTCATTCGTAACATATTCAGTTGATTTTCCCTCTCAGATCGCCGTTAACTATTTTATTACTTCAACTAACTCACAAAGAACCATTTAACGCCTTATCTGTCAAAAATAACACACCACCTTTCGACTATAGCCATTTCTCCTGTTACTCTACGAGTAATATTCCATTTAAAACTGCATCGGTTAAATAAGAGTTCTTCTAACGCGTGACTACGTAACTTACAAAGCTAAGAGGACAGAAGTACTCCAAATTATCACCACGAATTCATGCAAACGAAAGTCGTGGACCCGCTCTCTATTTTGAAGTTAAAAACGCCTTTTACGATAACGTACATCATTAAGGAAAAATCTCAGTATTACATGTATTTCAGTACTCACTAGCGTTACTACATAACGTGAGTTTTCTTGACCATTGTAATTGAAAACTTCGAAATACTATGTACTCCCTTTTAACGTTCGCGTGCTCCCATCTTACACACACTACAGCAAATTATATTTACGCTTTCAGTCATAGAGTTTCCCTTGATTTTTACAACTAATATATACAAACATAAGCTACCATCACATAGTGTCATCTCTAGGAACAAATTTGGCACACTTGTATTATACTTGCATTTTTTAACAGGAAGTGCTACTCGTCTGTGCAGATACTCCAAGTGGTATTTAGTTGTGTGGTCGGAAATTGTAATTCTTCTCCGACGTGGCAGATTTCTTTCGTCCTCTCATTTTTGGGGAGAGCATTTAGGATGCGATATCCCGACGCGTAAGGGAGTACCACTACAGATGTTCAATTATGCCGACGAATTTTGTTCAATTTTCTCCCTACTAATTATTGAAATTCATTTCTCGCCATCTACCTTTCGGTATTATGCAGTCATTTATAGATTCATACTAACATAACTTATTTGTGAAAGTATTTTCCATCATATTTTGTTTGAATACCTTGGCGAGAATTTCTAACTTGCATTTCTTGATGGGTCACTATTTTCTACGCGTCTGTAACCTCCTTAAAACAAACTGGCGGCGTTCGTATTCGTAATTTCGGCCGAAATCTGATTGAGAACAATACTTAGTGGAAATCGCGTTAATTGTTCATAAGTAGGGTTCTTATTTCATTACAAATAGTCGTCATCATACCCAAATAAATTGTATTTGGTATTCAAAATTCGGGATCAAATGGAGATAATCGTCCACTCCAGCTGATGACCACAGGTATTTAAGAGCTAAGGCGCAAAATATGCAAGTGCTAATTGATCATCCTCAATATCTCGCGACTCAGTTCTGAACTCGTGAGAATGTACTGTGTCACTTTTAGTTCGCTTAGCTGTCTCACTAACCGTACGGACATGGGAATGATGTTCAATTTGTCAACAAAATTCGAACCCGATAATGAGGCCATGCCTGAAGAGGCTGCCGCTTAGACGAGCTCTACTCAAGGAATTAGGGCTGGGCTCTAACGTGCAGGCGGTGATGTATCCACTGAATTGTTCGATTATTTTCCTGATTCAGGGCATGCATGAGTTGACATAGATTTTAAATTGTAGATAGCGGGGATTTACTAATAGATTGATTTTGATCTGGTTTCGCATTCTATTTGCATAACTTTTTGCAACGTGTTTTTTAAACAATATCATGCTGATTGCAGGTTCATTTTGATTGAAGGGTAAATTTCTGTTACTGCTCAGACGCTCCAAACTTCCGAACTCTCCGTATTCCGAAAGCGGCTGTAACAACAGCTTTTTGTTGCATTATTTGCATAGAAGTAACGATCTGATCGTGTACTATGCGCGACATCTGCGCTTGAAATTACACTGAGTGAAATTTATAATAAATGGGAGCATGACATATTTTCGCCCTGTAATGCCGCTAGGCGTTGCCAATATTCAGGTAATAGCATTGCATTGTTACTGGCGTAGAGGATAACCTTGGTTATGCGATTGAGACCTATTTGGGTCTTGTTAGTAATGATAATCCCTTTTTTAAATAAAGATCTAGAAAACTATATAATCTTGCTCTTTTCTGAAACTCATATTGTGTACAATAGGTGTACAGTACCTCAACGGACAGCTGATTACTAGCAGCACCTTGCTGATGCCCTGCAACAGTTCTTGCAACTACTTGAAAAGAAAACTTCTACAACAATCGTGACTGCATCTCCCGAGCTGTCGGAAAGCGCTCCAAATCGTAAGGACGTTTCTGGTGAGGTAGCTATATATAGTGCAATATTAAGTATCTATCATTCTGAGAATCAGTTTTTGGCACCGACTGAGAACAGCTGCAATACTTATTGGTTCTCACTATTCCTACCTGTAGTTCTGAATCATGCACAAACACAGTTAAACTGTCGGGTTTATTGTCATTTTCAGAGCAACCAATGCGGCAAAAAAGGTTCTGTTGCGTCTTTACCCTCACCCTTGGCAGTATCCAGGTTACGCAATGAATACATTTTCACTGATTAAATTTTTTCGGAAAAGAAGTTATGCACTGAACAAGAGACGAACGAAGAGATGGTATTGAAGCCCCATCTCGCAAATTACGCGTAAAAGTTCAGATTTAAAAAAATTCATTTAAAAGTTTGTGTTATAAATATTCGAAAAATGAAAATGAACTCATAAAAACGTGATATTCATTTAAAAACATGATTCACGTCTGCTGCGATTGTAAAAGGTCAACTTCGGTTTTTCTTCAGAAAAACTGTTGCACGCAATTTAAGAATAGTAGTTGCTCAAAACCGTCAATCGAAGAGAGAGCGGCTTTATATCATTAGTGATTAGATTTCATGTTTTGTTACGAGCTTCAAGCCTCTTATTGTTGGCCGTTTGATTCAAGCGCAAAGGGTTTAGACTTCATAGTATAGTGAGGACCACTTTTACTGACTTGCGCTGGACGAAAGTTTTCTAAATTCATTCTCATGTCATAATTTTGAATGGAGAAAAACATATATATATACACAAACTACACATTATAAAACTGCCCATTTTCGAAACTAATTTTTTAATATATTTTTGAAGCTCTACTGTTTACATTGAATTACGTACTGTGGTCACCGAAGTTTTTGAGATATTTACGGTATCTCATTTTTCTGATTATATTTTTAATTAGGCGAGGATTGTCTTGAAGAATGTTAACGTTTGTTGGGATTCGGTGACGGAAATCTTGCAAGTCAGCAAGAGGCGTCTTCAATACATGCTCGTTCAAGCTGCCATAAAAGAAAAAATCACCGCGTAAGGTGGGGGCTCGTAGATGCTTCGTCCGATACGATGAAATCTTCAGTAAATTTTACTGATGCTCTAAAAACCCCGTGCAGTGACGCTACCTTTTCGTCTAGTCATTTTCAAATATTTAATGACTAACGGTGGTTTGACAGTGAAAGATAATTCAAGTACACATTTAACAATTCTATGGAATGATCAGACCTGTTCCATGTTTAGTACATTATAATTATTTCTAGTAATCTGCTACAGTACCATTTTGATGCTTTCTTAGGTTCGTATGGTCCGATGACGGCCGGAATTTCCTCTGTTTTATCTCAGCACAGTGCATGGAGTTGACATTTTCAGTTCTTTCCACGTTTAGCTTGCTCACAGTGTTTTCCTTGAAAGAGGTCCACAAATTTCTGAACAATGCGTTTATGTTCCGTGTTTCAGTGAAAGTTGTTCCTATGAACTCTCGATCTGTCGTTGACTGCTTGGGCTCAAAATTTTTGCGATATTTGTTCTTCGCATCAGTTCTTCATAGGATGGTATAAGCGGGCTAAGCAAAGATGACGAATGTACTTACGTGTGGTCGTTAGTGTCATACAGACGTTAAAAAGTGACACCAGTTAACAACACTTGCGATGGATGGATTTTGAGTAATCAATATGCTAAAATTGGATGATACTTGTTTGACTCACTTAATATAGAAGATTTTTTATTTGAATTTGAAATTCACTGGTATACATATAGTCTCAAAAACGTTCTAATACTTCTGAAATTATCTTGACTCTGTTAATGAAGTTTCTGAATAAAATTATTTCAAGATGTAACTAACGATCAAAATTGAAATTGCGAAGCAATGCATTTCTGTCAAAGCTCCTCTTATATATTTTTAAACGTAATGAGAAAACTCAATACTTTTTAAACGGACTTCAACAATATTTACAGGTCTTTCGGAACAGTAATCTGCTGATAAAAATCCTACGGAATTGCATCCATGACAAAATTAATTACCATCTTCAATAAGAAAAATTTAATATCACATTCAAAACCGAGAGTGCAGCCTGCCTGCCCGCCGACATCTCTGAGTAAGCAGCACAATCTTAACCTAATGAATCACGTCAATGATCCACAGGCGCACAGCAAAATATCTATGAAGATTGATTGCCTTGCATAATTAACAGCGGAGGTTAACGGCGAGCTGCAAAATGCCAAATTGTTTGTATAAATTTGCAAATTTTCAGTCGCAATGATAGTAAAGACGTCAAAACTGCTAAGACTCGAATGCGTATACTGCTGTACGTCGAAGACGTTACTCGTACAGAGCTGACAAAAGCATTACCATTTCTTCACGCGAGATGAACCAAACTAATTTGTTCTGAAATTCATTTTTATCATTGTCTGTTTTGTGTTAAATATGTCTGTTCTGAATGGTTGACTTGCTATTGAACCTGCTTATGCGCGTTTAAAACGTTCGCAGGCGCTTTGGTTCAAATTTCTAGTTACTTGCTGCACATTCCAACATTTTCATGAAGTAACTAAAGTATGGTTCGCTATTCGGCTCCAATGTATATCAAAAGTTCAATATCATGAACGAATGACTTTAGTGAAGTTTTCTCGCAACTAATTAGGAGTTTACAACAGAATTCATGTCTACAATTGTGTCCGTCTCACTGCAAGGTGTCTCATGGCAGGATGTACCTCAACTCAGTGTCCTACCATTGGACGTTCCACACCTCCATGTTCAGCTGTTGAATATCTCACAACAGGATGTCTCCCAACTGAGTCATATTGGACATTCCTCATACCTAGCACCCCAATACCGCAAACGCTACCGTGAGATGCCGCCCTTTAGGAAGGGGGTTTGCTGGCGGTTGCTGGAGTTGCAGACGGTTACAGAGGTTGCAGGCGGTTGAGGGTTGGGTTGTAGTTGGAGTGGACGCAGGCGAGGCTACAGCAGACAGGCGTAGTCCTGCATCAGCTCCCGCCTGTCCCCGGGCATGCTGCGGTGGTGGCGGGGGGAGCAGTGCACCCCGCCCTGCGCTGCGATGGGGGGAGACGCCGGAGCAGGATGGGAAGCAACCCCAGCTGACAGTGGACAGCGGTGGGGAGCGCAGTGCTGCGGGTGGGATAAGAACGGGGAGAATGATGCTCCTGACGGCTCGGGAGGCGCCGGGCTGGAGGAAAGTCCAAAGCTGAGGCGTTGTGAGGGTGAGGGGTACGGGAGGTAGTGTTGATGGTGGGGGTGGTACAGCATCGGGTGGTCGGGATGGGGGTGGTGGTGGCTGCTTGTGGGAGGGTGTGCGTTGGTGGCAGCTGGTTCGCTGGGGAGCTCGATGTTGAACGCCGTGTCCAGGATGGTCATCGAGCTCGCGATCGTCTCGTCCTGTTGAAAGAAATCAACTTAAGATACGTCGCGGTCTGGTGGCATATTGGATGATGCAGTATGGGACAGGACGGGACGGTCAGGGGGGATATTGGATGATGCAGTATGGGATGGGACGGTGAGGTGGGATATTGGATGATGCAGTATGGGACGGGACGGGACGGTGAGGTGGGATATTGGATGATGCAATGTGAAACAGGACGGTGAGGTGGGATATTGGATGATGCAATGTGAAACTGGACGGTGAGGTGGGATATTGGATGATGCAGTATGGGACGGGACGGTGAAGTGGGATATTGGATGATGCAGTAAGGGACGGGACGGTGAGATGGGATATTGGATGATGCAGTATGGGACGGGACGGTTAGGTGGGATATTGGATGATGCAATGTGAAACGGTACGGTGAGGTGGAATATTGGGTGATGCAGTATGGGATGGGATGTTGAGGTGGAAATTGGATGATGCAGTATGGGACGGGACGGTGAGGTGGGATATTGGATGATGCAGTATGATACGGGACGGTGAGGTGGGATATTGGATGATGCAGTATGATGTGGGACGGTGAGGTGGGATATTGGATGATGCAGTATGAAACGGGACGGTGAGGCTGGATATTGGATGATGCAGTATGATACGGGACGGTGAGGTGGGATATTGGATGATACAGTATGAGACGTGGGGTGAGGTGGGGGTATTGGATGATAGTGTATGAGACGGGACGGTGAGGTGGGATATTGGATGATAAAATAAGAGACGATGAGGTGGGATGGACAGTGAGGTTGGATACTGGATAATGAGGTGAAATAAAAGATGGTGCTGGTTACGATAGAGTGAGGTGGCTGACGTACATAATTGCTTTGTGGGATATTGGATTGAATGAAGGACAATTAAGGGTTTGAAAACCAGGTTCAGTTATTGAAGATACAGTAAATTGAGTTAACACTACAAGAATATGAGGAACAATCAAATCACGTTTTTCATTGGTATCAGCTACTGGTCGTCCGGTTATTCCAAGCGATGGTCAATATGGCTTAGCGATTAAATATCAGGTGCTCCAGATCGCCAATTTTTTTCAAATAGGTAGCTTGCCGCACAACTCGTCGGTTTGGAAGTGCTCCTGTGAACCGCGCGCAGCACGTGCATGCGCCTGTCATTGCACTGGTTCTGCTTTGGTGTTCTTTCTGATACGTGTCTCATCCTGGCTCACATCTCGCCCTGGCACATATCTAACTCTGGGGTGTGTCCAATCCTGGTGCATTTTCAATTCTGCCTCAGATCTCATCGTGGCACTGGTCTCACCCTGGCACATTTGCAATTCTGGCTCATAGCTCATCCGGACACATTTCTATCTCTGGCGTATATCCAATCCAGATGCATTTTCAATTCTCCACAGATATAATCAGGGCACTTCTCTCACCCTGGCCTATTTTCAATTTTGGCTCATATTTCATCCTTGCACCTGCTGACTCATCTGTTAGTCGACGCAGAGTGCTGCTGACGCTGTGTGAGCTGGCGTTACTGACGACGTTTTAGTGCGGTGGTAGCAGTGCGTTCTTTGCGTGTTCGAACCCCTAGTTTGACGCGTCATTAGAGTGATGACAGGTGTTCATGAACTGTTATTTGTAGGTTAATGATGCACTGTTATTAAGGCACCTCGTGGAGTCGCCATTCTGTGTTCCAATTTCATTTGTTCTGTCATGCAGCACTGATCCTTGACTTTTAGTATGGAATCTATAAAATTTGTGCTAACATGAGCATTATGTTGATTCGGAAGTGTTTTACTGTATTGTTAAGGAATTGATGAACTGGACGATGTCTGCGTCAGGAAATCTATCACGTAGTATGTGTAGTAAAACCTAGGATATAATGAACGTGTTTACCAGCAAACGTTTCGGAATATGTTCATATGTCATGATCAGGGCTGTAGCAAAAAATACAGTAAGTTGACGTTTAAACACGAGGAAAAGAGTACAAATACCAAAAACTACACGTATCAAGATACCTAACGCCTCGCACACAGTGACTTCGCATTCAACATCCATCCACTCACGTGCTTTCTGGTTTTATGAGATAATTTCATAGCAGAGTTAGAAGTTTCAGTTCTTACGATTCAGACGCGTAGCTTCTGACGACCCATAGGAGCGTTAAGGACACTGCAACACGTTTGAAATTTGCTATAAATCCTAAGTTTTCATTCTTATAAGCATTGAACTCTTGCTTTATACCTACGGCTTTGGAATTTGGTTTCTCTTCATTCCACGACTTCGACTATAATTTATTTTAACTATTATTTCCATGGAGGTTATAATGTGTATAATGCAACCCTTTTCCGTGAATTAGCCAAATTTGACTTTTTTCAGCCCACCACTCACCGACAGACAAATCTCCATGAACTCGTCCAGCGTCACCATGCCGTCCCCGTTGATGTCGAGCTTCTGCAAAAAATCAGCCTTGATTTAACTTCCATAAAAATCGGCATCGAAATGAATTTCATCATGGTAGCACAGGTGGAAACTCATTAAACATCAGCATATTTGCTCAGTCCTTCAAGTTCAACTTAGATGTAAAATTCTTCCTCATTATTGTTGCTCTACCTCAGTGGTTCTTAACCTTTTTACTCCCACGCCCCCCTCAAGAATTGTAGGGGAAACTGTGTGCAGATTGACTGGTAAAAAAGAGTTCACAACAAAATATTGTAAGAAAGTCCTCAAACATATTCAACAGTGAAAGTTCACTCCTTTGTCAGAAACATTACTGGGAAAAATCAAGCTTTACTGCGGAGGCTCGCGCCCCCCAGACTGAGAACCACTGCTCAAACTGAAAGTCCCCTGGTGGTTGAGTTCGATCATCCAGTCTACCTTCGTTTTGAGACCCCGTTTTAACTGTTGGTAATCGTATAATATATGGACCATGGAAAAGTAAGCCCAATTTCAAATTACTATGTCACACAAACTGTAAATGTTACACATATTTTGAAAATAACTAAATGTTTATCGACCTTTTCAGCCTTTTTATGGGAAATTTGCGGAGGACAAATGAAAGGGTAATTTTTAAGCAATGTTTTTGGTGACAGACACTAAAAGTAAGTATGCTTGCTCAAGCTAGTTTGTATTCAAATTTCTTTGTGTTAAAAATATTTTTAAAATTACTTTTACCTATTTAATTATAATAAGACATAGCTAGCATTTGACAAAAGAAAACATTATTTCAAGTAGTGAGCTAGTACTTAATTTCTTTCGGCGTGAACACCGTTTCTTTCAACACACAATTGCCTTTTGTTTTTCATTCCTGCCATCACTCGTCTTATGAGAGCATCATTTTCCTGAAGCAAATTGATTTCGTTGACAATTCTTTGCTGCAAATCATCAACGTTTCTTGGCGGAAAATACTAAACTTTATTTTTTAGATGTCCCCGTAGGAAAAAAATTTCCCCCTTGCCTTTCAGGTTCTATTTAATCTGTTTCCATGGGTTTCTCGGAGTCTTAAAATTATCTATTAACTGTTGGCGCAAGTACAGTTTTCGTGCCTGTCACCAAAAATATTGCTGAAAAAGCACCCTTTCATTTATCCTCCTCAGATTTCCCATATAGATGCCGAAATGATTGATGAACAATAAATCATTTTCAAAATTTTTGTAACATTTATTATTTTTGAAATATAGTGATTTATCTGAATTTGGGTTTAGTTTTTAAATGGTCCAAACGGTATAATTACCGTAACTTCATTGTCTTTACCGTTCACAGCTGGTAAACTTTTAATTTTCAGCGTCACAGCCTCCAATGTTACATGAACAAAAACTTCCTCGTATATGTGGGAAGTGCCGAAAAATCTACGTTAATCTTGGTTAAAGGAACTGGGATAATCTTCGATGCAACTTCTCTTCTCGCGATATTTTTGAGCTCTGACTGCAAGCGGCAAGGACGAGTTTATTTCCTCTCTTGGGGACTCGCCGCATCTTACTATGTAGATTGCTTCTCATGTTGTATTGCATGCGTTATATCGCTCTTGCTAATGCATTTCATCGTGCCGTTTTAATCTACTGATATCTTGTAAAATATACATCGTTTTGAACTGTTGTATTATGTCTCTTGAATTGTAATGGATTGCGATGTATCATACGCATTGTAGTGTATTACTTCATTTTATCTTTCGTGTTGCCTTGGGTTTCTATGTTGTGTCTTACTTGTAAATATGTATTGCTAAATCATGCCGCAGTATTTTACGCTACTTATTGTGTTATCTGGTATACATTGTACTGTACTCCACGTGTTGTATTCGTGTACCACATCCCTTGAAGGGGATACTAATGTTGTATTTATGTGAATTACCGCTCTCAGGAGTAAGATGTAAGTTTCCGAGCTGAGGGTTGACTGGCCTTCGTATTGTGGCAATAGAATTCTTTCATTGTATTGTTACGGACCATCTTTTTTCGGTTCACTGCTGTCCATTTTTTCAGCTCCCATACCTTTTTCCTTAACTTTTATCTGGTTCCTAATTTCCTTTCTCTTCAGCTGTTTCTATGCCCCTTTGGGAACACACCTTGTGCATGGATTCTCCATTTTTGAATTTCATACCTAATGATGCCTTTCTCTCTTCGGACCACCTTTGTTGTGGTTAGAGAGATATTGACTAACTTACAATCTAATCTAATCTACCTCTGTGCCAGTGTGGTTACCTCCTTACGCCGGCGCTCACATTGCTTCGCTAAAATGAACTTCCTATTAAGAAGAATATGGGAAATCGTTTCGTTCCGCTGTATCTTACTCCGAGTTTAAAGGTCTGGACACTGATAATGACCTTGGCATTTGAGGAGAAGCTTTAGCTGATGTAGCAGCTGTAGCTGAGCGCGGGCTAACCCCATGTGTGTGACGCGTCCGGCGACACGTACTCTTTTCACCGCTGCACCATCGCTGCAAGCTTCCTACATGTCGCGCACAAATTAGCCAGGTATTCTATTTTTGGATAAAAAATGTAATTTTCACTCATGATGTTTATGCGTATTGTGGCCGTTTGTTAGGTTGAATATTTTTCATCATTATGAAGACACTGTCTATAGCCTACACTCCCATAGACGTTTTAATATTTTCGTGTTCTAATCCATCTACTTTCATTAGACGGAACGAGTGCTCATTCAATTTAATGCGTTTGTGAGAGAAGGTAGTATTCGTTCTTTTATGTTATGGAAGTGTGAAAATGGTGGTAGGAGGTGAGAGGGGGGTGAGGAGCAGGAAGCAAGATTACCTCATTGCTACAAATGAAAATTTCTGCTCCTCGCTGAGACTAGTTGACCTTGGGGAGCTCAACATAGTTGCCAAGCGCTGTGACTTCTGTCTGTGAATGTGTGAGTGTGGGACCTCACACCATGAAACCCAGCGTCCTATAATTCATGGCATATTAAAATATTTCACCATTATTTTCGTTTATTTCGTGCAATTTATCTAGTTTTCAGGAACTTTCGCAAAAGTTGTTCTATGATCACACTAAAAACGGCCAATTTGGCGTTTTTGGTGGAGCTTGAAGTAGCGTTGCCTTTTACGCGCTGTTAACAAATATCATGCAGTGCTATTTGAAACGTGGCAAGAAAATACTCGAAAATTATTCCTTGTGTGAAGCTCATGAGAAATGATCAAGTGAAATTATAAAATATGTTGCTAGCTTCTTTGTATACATCAAATGTAGACGAGATAGATTCTATATCCTCAATTGAGGACTCGTTGGTCCTCCAACGAGTCCCTGAGGACTCGTTGGTACCCATCCGACTACGTAGACGAAACTGTCGCTATTACTGCTCTCTGGTCACGATGAGTTTGCTAGATTGGCTATTGTCTTACCAAAATATTCTCGAATTTGCACTTTACTGGTTGAAATTTCCCCAATGTTAATTAATTTTGTGCATCAGAGGTTAATCTTGCAACACAGTATTGTGCGCGGACGCGAATTTAACACAATTATGTTGGATGAGAATAAATGTCATCTGTGCACTAAGCACAAGAATAAGTCTTCGATATAAATGTTATAGCCTAAAAATCGATGTTTTAGGCTTTCAGTTTGTGATGCTTGCTCCAAAAACGAATCCGCAGTCCCTTAAATTGAGGGATTATTATTCGTAGATAGTAATTTTATGGGGATTAGCATTTATTGCAATATTAGTTGGGTTGCTTTTATTTTATTCACATTTAGTTTTGAAAACGTTTTTCTAAAATGTAAAATAAATATTTTTCAATTCCTATCAACCGTGTACGCTTTGTTGGGTTAAAACCCTTCAGTACGAGAATGTGAAAGTATGTCAGCTAATTGGATCACTCTGATAAGATCTTACGTCAAAACTCTGATGTTCTCTAGAACCCTATTTCCTCATATTACTTTTGGTTGTTGGACGTTGGTTGTTTAATGTGTTTTTATCATAATTGCTATCAATATAAGCCTCTAGACTTAATTCTCACGCGAGTTCTGAAGCTCTAATTGCTTAAACCCTTGATTTAGTCCTCGTCCAACTTTCCGTCGCTCCCAATGGTGCAGGCGCATGTGAGATTATCTCGCTGTTGCTTACTTTTGCGCGCATGGCTGCTTCCTTTTAATTTTACCAGCTCGCACCGCAGGTTTTTTATCTTGCTCTCGCTTGTCTGCAGCGTTCTTTGTTCAGAATTAAAAATTAAAGGTGAAAACTTGCACTCAGGAGTGAAAGTTGATGTTCTCTGAAGTGTTTGCTTGGCGTGTTCTAGAACGAGATTGTTGAAGTTTAATGCAATTTTTGTCTTGCTTTACCGTGAGATTAGTCATTTTGATGTATTTTAAAATTCATTTTTGTCGGTCCATTGAACACTGCATCACTTGATATTTCTGTGTGAATAATAAATTGTCTTTCACTGCGTAGAAAATACTTAACTACGTGAATGCAGCGCAATCAAATGATTGCCGGTTATGATTCAGAAGATTGAAGTAAGAGAGCTGAACGACTTGGTAAATTCTGGGTTTTTACTATAAATATGCTCATATGAAGAGTAATTGCCAAAACAAGTGTTGTGCTGAAGTCGTAGGCTTTACTGGGATTTCAAAAGCCCCAAATAAACATTGGTTTGGTTATTGTTAATATGAAGCCTTGATAAAATATGTGCAAATTGAAAACTTCAACTGGAATGTTAGGAAAATATCTGTATCTACGATCAATATAAACAATTGCGAGTAGATGGGAATTGTATTTAATAAAATGTGCAAACTCGGCATACCCTCCCGATATTCAGTTGAGAATGCTGTACGTGCGTTAACTATGGACGAGCTGTGCGTTGTATTCTACGGACTGTGACAATTATGTTAAGATTTCAGGACAGTTGCTCCTGAATGAGTTGATTGATTGATAGAATGAAGATTGATATCCCATCGCTTACACCTCAATGACAGGGGTCATAACTTTTCTTTTTCGGCCTGTAGTTTTGGAAACTGAAGTACAGTATTGCGATAAATTCCGATAATTACAGCGATTAATTTACAGCCAACTTCAAATTTTCATTGCTTATTAGAGCGCCAAAACTCGCTCTTGGTAACGAGTAAATGGCGGGAGAGTGGGCCACGCGATGGTGAGGATAATCATTTTACTAATTTTTGAAAGTTGCTGCGTGTCGGCAGGTGTGGGCGTTGTGCACTGGAATGTCAGAGCTCCTCTCGAGGAAGTCAGTATATGGTGGCTGCAGGTCTCCTTTCTACGCCCTGAGTGACGTGGCTATTCATAAAATCCAGGCCGCCCGCATTGTCAAAAATTGGTTTAGGAACTATTATTCATTCGTGAAAACTGCTGTGCATAGGCGTGTTTTTTTTTACGAATTTTCAATTTTTGCGTTAACACAATTTTCGGGTATATTTCATCGATCAATATAAACCTACTGCACTTCAATGACAGAAGTTTGCGGTGATAAAGTGTTCACGTATCAAATTTATAGAGCGTGAGTATGAGGCTTGGCTGAGTAAGCAAGCAAGCAAGCATTAAGTAATAGACCGTAGTATTGTACTGGCGATGTTTTGTGGAACACAAAAGAAAGTTTGTCATCCATCATGTCCGGCCTAAGCAACGCTAGTGTACAGCACATGCATGGGAAGCATTAGGTGAATGAATAAAACGTGGCAATACGTTACGGGAATGTTTAATTTGAAATTATTTAAACATTATTTCATGTAGTATTCTCTTCGGCTGCTGGATAAATTCAGTTTTTTGTATATTTTTTTGGCTATTCGAATGCTAATATTGAAAAACCAATTTAGCTTTTAAATTTTACCATAAATTAATGTATATGTGAATACTACGTGAAAATTCGTAAGTAATTTTGAAATAAACCCTTCCTAAATCTCGTAACGAGTTGGACTCTTCGTAATTTCTTATTAAACATATGCAAATTCAAGTTAATCTTTCGCTTTTGAAGAAGATATAGAACAAGCGTATAATTTAATTATCTTCTAAGCACAGTTTAATCACATGAACCTATTCAAATATCCTCATTATGCAGGAGCTTTTGAAAAAAGGTTTAGATATCAGTGTAAATAGCGCTGATTCCAGACATCGATATGCAGGTTCGCGAACTTGAAATGTTTTTGTCAGGTTAAAAGTGTGTAGTTAGTTGCATGCTTGTATAAGGTGCGTGTTTTCACAGAGCACTTATACGCGCTAAAACGCGCAAATAGATTGAGTGTGTTGCCATCTTGCGCCAATTACTGTCAGCATATCTGATTGATTGGACGTGTATTGTGCCATGGCGTTGTTATTGCGACACTGCGACAGGAAGTCAGCTATTTTGTACCCTCATCTCGATCCCGCCTGTGATTGAGACCTTAGATTATTGGAAGTGACGTTATTCGCTGTTACAACGTCACTAAGAATCCATTCTTTTCGAAAATTAAAACCCGTTTAGGGTTTTGAATGTGGAGAGAGTCGCTTTTGAAATTTTACGAGGTATTACAAACCATGTAAAGGATTGCGAGTGGCAAAAATATCGATGAAGCTGTAAATAATGCCATCAGAAAGTGTCCGGGGACCTCGAAAAATTATGTGTTTCGTTCATAATTTAGAAACTACTAAAAATGAATAAAAAAATTAGACTAAGAGGCATTATGCGACCATATGTGTGCAGGTAAATTTTCAGGAACGCATACGAAACGAATGGAAAGGTATTGCAAAATCCTCGAAACGACTGTGAACGTAAAAGGAACCGAACAGTGTTATAAATTTGTATTGAAATTGCAAAACTATCTCAAAGACTTTCTAGTGATTGCCAAAATTATATAATTTGGAACTTCAAAATTTGTTCAAAATGTAATAGCACGGACCATTGTGCAAAAAATATTGGCTAAATCCGCCATTTTCGAAGACCGGATACACAGTGTTTTTCTAGACATCAAAGTGAACAGAAAATACCTATCATGTGATGTGAAATAAAATATTTGAAAAATAAAAGTGCAATAACTCAATCCGCAAACGTACCTATCTCAATCAATATTGATTGTGTCACGATTAACAGTTCATGATTTTGTAACTAAATCCTGGAATTGTGATTTGAAGTTCAATATTGTTGACGGACCAAAGTTGACACAAGTAAAAGCCGATAAGATGTCATACCAAGTCCTTGCAAACCCTATATTTACTCGTAAGAATGTACAAGATTAATTGCGCAGAACAGATGTGACAGCCAATCTCACCACAGTGTCCAATGTATATGAACGAGCAAATTTTAGCATTCAAGGTCGGAGTAGAAAACATTTCCTTCATTTAAACCAAAATCTACTGATGTTTCGGAGAAGCGGTTGTATGACAGGGCTGACTTGAGAGGACGCCCTATTGAAATTTTGCCACCTAAAGGCCGTTTGAACCTTGTTAGAGAAAACTCTTTTTACAGTACTTATTGGAGTACCATACTATGGCCAGGCAAAACTAAAATTGAACTTTTTGACGAAAATGAAACAAAACACGTTTATTGCAAAACTTAAAAAAATAACCTTATGAATCTCTTGCCATCAAGTACAGAAGAGGTTAACTGAAAGTGTTACACTCATTTTGTTCAGCTGGTGATGACAGTCTCTGTAGAGTTAATAGAATAATGAAAAAAGAAGATTGCTTGGAGATTTTCCAGATTTATTTGCAATAGAATGCAAACGTACAGCAAAGATTATGGCTTAACTGGCTTCAAAACGCGAAAATTTAGGTGTTGGACTGGCCATCTCCGCCACTAAATTGTAAATACGACTGAGAATCCCAGGAGCTACTTCAAAACTCAGATTCGATTAATTATCTGGCCATCTCAGTCATCAGACAATATATCTGCCTGAGAGTGTTTGCGTTTACTTCGAAACACAGATTCACCATAGTAAACAAAAAAAAAAAAATTGGTAGGATTGAAAACTCTCTATCTCGAGAAATGACCAAGGTGACTCTTGAGTATTGCATCAACTTTGTTCAGAATTAAAATGATATTTGAAGAACGTAATCGATTCGAAACGCCGCGCCATTTGTTGTTTATATAAAGTCATTTACTGACCGTCTGTAACTTGATTTTGTTGTTTTTGGAATTTTAAAATAACTTCTTTTTTACAGGTGTTCTTCAACACACATACATACGACGCATATTATACACATGCAAATGACTACATTATACATCTTAGGATCGAGTACCGTTGTCCTTTCATCCAAAGTTTGTAAATTATGAACGAAAAAGATCACTTTTCAAACTGTTCGGACACTTTCTGGGGCGCTGTGACGCAATGGAATATCGTTAGCTATGGTAAATGTGCATCATGATACTGACAAATTAAGATATTATGATGATAGAATTCTTTCTTACACCTGAATTGAAAGTGTCCTGAATTGATTTGCCGGACTCAGATGATTGTGAACAGAATTAGTGTGTCAGAATCACTTGGTTTGCCGGGAGCAACTAGTGTGCCGGAATCAGTAAGTGTGCCTTAATAGTGCACTGAAATCAGAAAGAACGTCGAAATCAATGATAGTGTGCAAGACTCGGAAAGTGTATTAGTATTAGCTAACGTATCGGCATGAATTAAAGAGCATGCCAGAATCAAAAAGTACGTGGGAATCAATGACAGAACACAGTAATCAGTAAGTGTACTAGCATAACGTGCGGACACAAGTTAAAGAGCATGCCAGAATCAGAAAGTACTTGGGAATCAATGACAGTGCACAGGAACCAGTATAAGTGTACTAGCATAACGTGTGGGCACGAGTTAAAGAGCGCGCCGTGGCTGCTGTGCGGGCGGTAGGGAACACGGCTGTGCAGCGCAGCAGGTGTGCGGGCGCAGGAGCGGCAGAAGGAACAACTCCGATGGCCGCTCTATTATAGGGACGGACGAAGGCACGGGAGGTGGTGGCGAGCGGGGTTGTCGGGGGAAACTTGGCCTCGATAAGGGCCATGTTCAGCTCTATTTCCTGGCATTTTGAGCTTTCTGACACCTGGTGGCATGTCTAGGTGGCATTAACAGAGCTTGTCCGTTGATTTTGGCTCAAATGACGTATGTATGTATGTACGTCGCTGCGTGTGTGTACGCTTCCTCCTGTACGCTATTCCTGCACAGGTTCTTCCACTCTGCAGCTATTGAACACCAATTTCAGGAATGTGACTAAGATAGTAGACTTACATAAAAAACTCTCTCTAAAATCTATTGAAAATTAGGGCCAAATACTTGCATTTTGACGAACATGTATCTCCACACATTCATTCGTTTTAATGGTGTGACTAATGCTAGTATTATGATAGAATCAATGTATTTGAGCGAACTAATTTTGGCATTCAAGGTCGGGGTAGAAAATATTTCCCTCATTTAAGCCAAAATATGTAACTGTTTTTGAGAAGCGTGTAAATTACAGTAACAGCTTTCATTTAATTTGTTCATGGTGCAATTTAGTGGAAAGTGAGAGATTGCCAAAGCTCTTTTCGGCGTTATGCTATGAAATAGGTGTTAGTGTAAGCTCTTAGTTATTTTTATGCGAAAAAGGGCGTGGCTGTTCTGCATTTATTGGTTTTGGATGCATTCGTTTAGACTCAATTAGATTTGAGCTTACTTTATCTTTGTGAACAACATTCAAACGTAATCTATTGTTACAGTTGGGACGAGGTACGCCATTGCACGTTGTGTCGGGCATATGCATTTGCGACAGAATTGCAGCTGCGAGGATTTGGAAAACATGTTTGAGTTACGTGTAGATGTATTGCCTTTCCTCATAATACAATTATTTCAGTGAAATGAACCCCTCAGGGGGATGCAACTATTGTATCTATGGGAATTAGCGCTCCCAGGGGGAAAATGTGAGGGCCTGAGCTGAGAGTTAGGTAGGCCTTTTTTTTGGTTGAAATAAAATGTGTTTTGCTATGTTAAGGACCACCTTTTTTTCGGTTCACTGCTGTCCTGTTTTTCACCACCTCTTACTTTTTTCTTCAACTTTAATCTTATTTCATGAACTTTTTTCTCAACTTGCTGTTTCTATGCCGTTTCTGCATAGATTCCACGTTCCCTTAACTCCATACTAAATGGTGCCTTCTTCCTTCCTCTCTTTGGATCTCATTTGTTGAGGATAGGGAGGCTTAAACTAACTAATAATCTTAGTGAAATGAAACTACAAAAAAATCGTAGAAAGCATCAATCGTGTTGAAACGAATGATGTTCGTAGTAGATATCCATCATAATAATGCTAAAAATAACCGTCTTGTTTTCAAAGGTGTTGGTAATTTTTTCTTTAAGCATCGTACCTCGTCCCTGTTGAACAGCACTAAGTACTTGATGAGCGCTAAAAATAAAATGTGATTTTTTGACATAACGGGTACGCCAATTTTTGTAATACTGTAACTTGTAGTTGAAAAACAAAAATTCGCCCGCCATTAACATTAGTGATGTACCGATGTATCGGTATCGGCAAGTATCGGTCATTTTCCTGGTATCGGTGTCGGTATCGGCAAAATTCGGCCGATACTTTACCGATACTTTTCAATAATACGTAATTTATCATGAAAATGAATGTCATAAATCGTGAAAGTAATAGTATCTAACCTAATAATACCCGTTGTGTGTTTATTTA
>JACJUY010000114.1:122303-136264 GCA_014220935.1 Platorchestia sp. MABIK | reverse complement strand
TTCAGGCTTAATAAATAATTTCTCCACAAAATGGTTATCATTTTTGTGTTTTTCACACCAAAATACATAGTTTGGCGAAAAAAATATTAAAATTCGATAGGCCCCCAAACCGAAAAGAGCCGTGTTTGCTTCTTTACACTGTGTGTGTTAGTACATACGAGTACGTATACTACTTGCGTTCACGCTGCTATTTCTGAGACTAAATGCTACATTATATTACTAGTTTACGCCTGTAAATGAAGAAAATATTTTTAATTAATTTAGTGGGATCATAACCTCGGTTGGTAAATAAAGATTGCTTAGCAGCGAATACTTGTTTGTTCATACATGCTGATAACGGTATCAAACGAAATAAAGCGGAAAGATGACGCAATCGAAAAACTTTGGGCAGGAAACGAATCAAACGATATAGTTAACATAGCAAGAGAAATTTTATCATTCCTAATCGAACACTTTATTGTCAATATTGTTATATTATTAGATATATTAGTAAATAATTTTATTATAACACCCATGCAGGGCTTATAATGGTTTAATTTTTAAAATAATTGTAAAAGTATCGGTATCGGTAGTAGTATCGGTCAAAGTATCGGTATCGGTATCGGCCAAAAAATGGGTATCGGTATCGGTATCGGCCAAAAAAATGGTATCGGTACATCACTAATTAACATACCATTAGAAATTCGAGCGATTTCTCGTGTGAAATTAACGGTATTATTTTTTAGGTTCATTCCCATGTTAGTCTTGTAATCTACAGGAGCTCTTGACATTCTTCAACATTTCTCAGCTATTTGCTTCTACATGCGAATGCTTGTTGCGACGAAAATTTTACGCATTTCTGAGCATTAAAAATTCACATACACACCTGTACTCGCGCAGTTCAAGAACAGAAGGCATCATCAGTAAGGAAAACAACCCTGCAAGGATTCCATTTATCAGTTTTTAAAATTGCACCCACCTCGAATATCCTGTCAACGTGGTCTCTGGTGGTAGTCTCCTCTACGGTGGGCGTGGCGTTGCGGCCGAGCAGGGAGTACACGGCACTCACGATGTCCATCAGTTCCTGCTTGCTGATGTAGCCGTCACCGTTGATGTCGTACAGTGAGAACGCCCACCGTAACTTTTCAGTTGTCGACCCACGTGATAGTTCCGATAATATGGTCACGAAATTCTGCGCATGAAATACGGCCGATAATATGGTGACGAAATTCTGCGCATGAAATACGGCCGATAATATGGTGACGAAATTCTGCGCATGAAATACGGTCGATAATATGGTGACGAAATTCTGCGCAAATACGGTCGATAATATGGTGACGAAAATCTGCGCATGAAATACGGCCGAAAATATGGTGACGAAATTCTGCGCATGAAATACGGTCGATAATATGGTGACGAAACTCTGCGCATGAAAAACGGCCGATAATATGGTGACGAAATTCTGCGCATGAAATACGGCCGATAATATGGTGACGAAATTCTGCGCATGAGAAACGATTCATTAATAAGTGTTTTATTTTGCTAAGCAACACATCTAAAAATGTGTTGATAAGTTTGACTGTGACAATCCAGAAACAGTACGTTCCCCAGCTCACACTGCGTTAGATCGCTGACGAAGACCGTTGGACCGACTCGCACTGGTTCATGTTTGCTGTTCGATGATCGAACGGTCAACGGAGGAGAGCAATTGGGAAAGATACAGAAATAAATCTATATAATCGGCGTTAATTCAAGCTGGTAGCCGAACTGCGAGTGCCACAAAGATTTTACAGGATTAACTTGTGCTAAGAAACTAACAAATTGACTGAACTGACTGCTTTTATGGTTAAATGTCGTGAAATTTTAACTCGAAAAAAATAAGTGTAGAACGAAATGCCGAAAAGGTCTTACGTTCTGTGAAACATTTTGGATTATCATTGTGGACAATTCACACGTTGTCGTTATAATAAAAGTATTAGTTTTGGGAGGAAGCAAGATATTGAGATACAATAAAGCTACGTAGATAAAAATATCCCCAATCAAAAAACACAACCTTCACACTCATGCTGATACCCATTTGACTTCAATTGTCTCTAGTTAGTTTTGAGTTAATTTTTCCGAGATTTTACGCAATTTCACTCGTCTCAATGGTCACCTTGGTTTCACCGTGATGTGAAAAAAATGATTTGCAGTATTAAAACATTACATTGGTGCATACGATAAAGAAACACCAAAATTTGCCTCGCAATCACGTCCGAACCCAGAAAGGAATATTCACCAGTACGCAGTGCTCATTCACTTCAAAGACCATATACCCCGTGTCGCAATATACTCCACTCAATCGTTCAGGTGCCGGAATTTCAAAGAACTTACGTTGTCGGAGCGGTGCAGCTGGCAACGTAAGTTTTTCAAATGAACGCTGAATTTCCACAGCACGTAAGGTAACCAAGACCAAGAAAACCCTACGCTGCCAGTTGCATGGATACGACGACGAGAATTGTTTGGAAATCCGGCACCTGGTCTGCGTGCGCCTGCCTCGGGCTACACTTCTTTCTCATATTGGAGTCTTTCGTTCATGGCTGAACGAGAAAGTTTCGCCCGAGGCTGGCCGCTAATGAGGAGCTTCTCTGAGGGGTCCTGAACCCTGCAGCGCTTCCTTCATCGAGATGAGTGGGGTAGATATTTTTATTCAATACGTTTGTTTCGTGCGGAGCAGTATATATATGGTGCTCTACATACCTTGAGGTGCTGCTTGCATTTAGCGAGGTGAACAGGCGTACTGTTTATGAGTACTATGCGTTGTGTGTGTGCTTTGTTGTATGTGTGTACGGTGTTTTGAGTTATGTATAGTGAGTTCTGCGTATGTAGTGTTCTCAGTGTGAACTGTGTTTTGTATATGAACGTTATTATGTATATGCGTGTATTGTGATGTGTGTACGGTGTCCTTGAGAGTAATGAGTTCCATGTGTGCGTACCGTGTGCTGTATATGTTCTGTATTCTGTGCGTGAACTGTGACCTTGAATTTTATTCATGTGCTGTTGAAGGGTTTTGCGACGTAGAGTTGAATTTAGAAGAAGGGAAGGACTGTAGCCGATGTCTCTACTCGTTCTACCATTTACTGAATTGTCTTTAATCGAAGTCAATGAAGGAAGAGTATGTGGTTATTAGTACGCAGGCAAAATGACGTTAACGATGGTTTTATGATGTGCGTACTTAGGTTACCCAATGTTGCTCCGAAGTACTTGTTTATTTCTGTTTTTCTGTGTGTTTACTTGCTTTCATGTATTCACTTTTTTTGTAGGATTAGCGTGCAGGCGCACGAGACGCTTCACAACCTTCCCCGGGTTAGTCCATATATGGCGCACACATGATAAAAATGGCAACACAAATGATTTAAAAGATAGACGGGTTCATCTTACGTCTTGGCATCAACCACGCGCAAGCAGCAGAGTATAGAAGCAGAGGAGTAAAGATAATTATGGTCACTGTCAACGATATGAATATGTAGTCACTCTCGCAGTCATTAATTTGTGCGCATTTCTCGGCGTCAGTACTCTCGTTTCAACACAAGAAAGAAACCGCGTAATCCCCTACAGTTAAACTGATTTCTAGTTTTATAATGTTTCAGAACCGTCACTAAACACTCTCAGTATCCACTGTTAGCAAGCTGATCTGTTGGCAATAATATTGTCTCCCGATACTGCCGCTGCTTCTGATCACGAAATAAAATATTCGGTCGGTTATATCACCGTGACAGTCACGTCATGCATGCATCACTGTATGCCGACCTTTTCTCAATGCAGAAAATATACATCATTCATGCACAATCTTGTACCCAGTTTTCAAACGAGTCAGTCTCGCCGTAATCACGCTCCCGTGGGCAGAACTAACATTTTTACTGAAGAACAAAAAAGCGCACCCTTGTGCTCGACATGCGTTTTATCCCCTTGACTGCAACAGTTCATATCTCTTGGATGTCGTATTTCAAAATACTTTCAATCAAAAAAATTGTCTTTGATAGAGCTTCCTTTCGAGTCTTTTATTCAATATCGGGACGGCGATATGGCGTTCAGCTTCGCTGGGGATTGTCAGCTGCACGTCCCTCTTGTGTCGTTACCTGGCGTTATCGGCACGTGTTTTGTGTGGGACGCCCTGCTTTATTTTGCGCCTCCTTTGCTTTCTCTTATTCTTTCTCATTTTTTTGTACATCTGCTCCAACTTGTACCTTTTTGTTTAGCTTTCTGTTCGTTTCTTCTTTCTTTTTACTGTACTGCATTTTAGATTGTATTTCTCTGTTTTATTTCATATTTGTTTCTTCTAAATTTTACCCTTATGCTAATGTGTTTTGCCTTTAACCTGTCAGTTCATCATCTGAACTTCTATATAAATATCAAGGTGTGTCACTTTGGGTAAGGTACAACATTCTGTCGAAGCATCCAAGATCTGACGATTTTTTTCTTTTTAAGCCAACAGTTTTTGCTCGACACCACACAACTGTTGTACGAACGGCACAATAATCGAGGATTCTATATCATTGTAATTAACGCTAACGGCAAAATAATCAGGGCCTCGCAATAATCCGAATTAATACGTAGGATTTAATGATCAAGGCTTTTATATGATCAAAATTATTACGTACACACAGCACAAAAATCAAGGGCTCTATTTCATCAGAATGAGTAGATTAGGTTACAGGGAATATTAAAAGGCAATAATAATTAAACTATTCATACAATAGAGTATTAGTGCCTAAAGTACATAGTAAAATATTGAGGAACGTTGGCGAAGGCAAACTTCTAACTAAAGTAAAAATTACCATAAGACGTAAACTAAACTATAATCCCAATGGTTCTAACGCTTCTGTCAAATGAAATGAACTTGAAAGAAAAGATTCATTATTGTTGAAGCTGCGGCTACATTCAGTGCTCTTAGAACTTCCACTTTCATACGCCAATATGTTTTCTTTAAATGCTCTCATGTTGTAGCATGCACCGCCTTTAGTTACTCACTCGTTCGGCCCGTGGGTGAAAGCAAATATCGAAACTAATGTGAGAAATACTCTGCTTTGCCGGTGGCAGACTAACTGCATTCCACTTCCTCTCACTTTGCGGTACGTACAATGAACAGGTGCAACATAACGCACATTTATTTGAATATAGCTACTGTATTAACAGGTTGTTGATCTTTCGCGCATGATCCAAGTTGGAGAACGAATTTTAATTTGACATAAGATCTTACTTATATGTTATGGCTCCGCATTTTTGTTTATGGAATCTGCATTTTTGTGAATATAACTACTGTATTAACAGGTTATTCATTGCTCGCACACGGTGTAAGTCGGAGGATAAGTTTTATCATGATTTAGATTTCCAATTTCACCTTACGGCAATTGTTTATTATGATTTGAAATTTAAAAAAAATTCCATCTTACCACCCTGAAGATCCACAACAAACGTGTGTAGAATCCTACCTGTCAGCGTTTGTCTGCTGACTGAAGAAAAATACATGAAGAGAAAATCTGAAAATAATGCCGAGAGAATTAAATTCATATTTACTGTCGTAAAAAGAAGCATATCCACTCACCTCGAAACTAATGGAGCCGTTGTGGTCGGTGTCGAAGGTATTGAAGACGTAATGTGCGTAGGCGGACGCGTCTGCAACAAATGCATCTGTTAGTGCACGGGAACGTCACATACGCGTCCAATAGTGCACGGGAGTGTCGCAAACGCGTATCCATTTTTGACGGCTTTGGTTGACTAGTTTACCTAGTATTTTACACAAGAGTTTTTTTTTTAAATTGGAAGATAAAGTGCTTACTTGTCATAATATGCTTTTACTTACTTTTGAATGAGAAAAAATCCCGTTATTTCGAAATGCAAACTTTTAGATATCAATGTATTTATGTGCAAATATTTCATGCTCATTTTTGTTGATTTTGTTTACCTTACTGAGGAAGTCAATTATGTGCAAGGCAAATGTTTGCGGCGCACAGTATGGTAATGCTACGGATTTGGAGTATGAATACAGAAGCACCTAATCCCCAATAGAGAGTGATATTTGGTATATAGGTAATAACCATTAATGTTAATTATCATAATCATAATAGTAGTTACTGCATCACTTCGGTTGCTCTTTAATAAAATCATTTGAGTATCCTTCTTTGATTATGAGTTGTCGTAAACACTTTAAAGCATATAGGTAGAGCGCAGATGACAAGATGATCAAGATGATCCTTGACGCATTTACTATGTAGTTAGCATTGTGGTCACTTGAGGCTCTCAAGTAGGAAATCCACAATTGTTCCTATTATAAACAATAACGTAAGGCGGTGAAAAAATCCTCGGCACTCCCGGCCTTGACCATAAGTTACAAAGCTTCTTTTCACAGCGCAACGACAAAGGAACTCTGACATCCCGCCTTGGTTGTTTTTGCGGTCACATTCAATTCATTTTAAGAACCACCAGTTGATGCGCCTTATGTCAATAGTGATGTTATGGCCAAGACTCTCAGTCTTGGTGTTTTTTAAATCGGCAATAAGCTCAGTAAATTTGGTCTGGGTAGGCTTCTGTGTATTATTGTGTTTGAGTAATAAACAAAGCAGCTTTTAAAAACAAAGCCCCTCATACAAAGACCGAAACATAACATGATGGCATTAGTCACTTGCCGCCTTATGCGTTTTATTTACGCCTTCGGTCACGAAGCAACCCCTCGGAAGTGCAGTATTTCTCTCGCATTTCGAGCACGACTCGCGCTCATGAGTATTTCATGAACTCACCGCCCTGTGGGAAGAACTGGGAGTAGATGCCCTTAAAGGTGTCTTCGCTCACCATCCCGTTCGGACACTCCTGTCGAGAACAGGTGGACTGTGTTAGCGTCTAATGCGTTGACGATTGTTATCTGTGTTAAATGTGCAAGAGTGAGTACAATGGAGGTAACGCAGGTAACGCATTGACGGTTGTTACCTGTGTTAAATGTGCGGTAGCAGTGAATGCAATAGAGGTAACGCATTGTTGGTTGTAACTTGTGTTAAAACAATTTATGATTTATTAATTTATGAAATATTTACGATATAAATATTTATTTAGGAAATATTAATGAAATAAACATTTATTTATGAAATGATTTATGGCAGCGGTGAATTTGAGAGACCGATGCATTTGCTGGGCAGTGGAAGAGATGAGTTGCTATAGTGGTCACCGGGGTCTAGTGGTTGGAAGCTTCGGCATTTTGTGTGAAATCATTGAGGGTTCGAGCTTTGCAACGAGCGTCCGTTGTTTTTTTCCCGTTGGGAAAATAAAGAACCTATTCATAAATCCCCATTAGACACAGTTGTTTAAATATATTTATATATATGCTAGCCTAGACCTGGAGAAACCGTCATTGCGTCTTGGCATTAATTGAAAGGTTTTGAAGAACTAATGTATATGATATCTATCAGCTAGATTGGAATGAAGCATCCTTTGTGATGACCAGCATTGCATCAGCATGGCGATAACAGCCATACTTCATACTGACATGGTTGAAGAGCGTTGCTCAGACGAGATAGCATCTTCTAATGTGTCGTTTTTCACGTACAAGGTATTCGCACTGGCGAAAATTAGGTGTGCCTTTTTATTTGTAGGATTTAATCCTGTTAAGAATTTAATGTGGAATCGACAGAGAAATGTTTTATAGTGTGTTTCTTGAAAATACGTTAAGTATAGTTTATCACACAGAAAAAAATAAATAATTAAAAAATGATTTGATGACTTACAGCTTGATTTCACCAAGAAATTGCATTGTATCGCTCAAAATTAGGTCAAATCAATTCTCAGATCAACCAATTTCAATATTTGCTCATGTGAACTGTTCAATTGGAAGCTTGAAATGTCCTTTTTTTGCTTGAACTAACCAGAAAGCGACCAGTAAGAGAGAGTAAATGCGGATTGAATGCGATCCAGATTTTCACGAATGGAATTCCTGGAAGGTTCCCTGAGAGCTCTCACATTTTCAGTTTCTTGATACCAGAGTGCGACTGACATGCGGGGCTTCAATTTCTTCATGACGAGTTAGGAGAAACAGCAAGCCACTGCTGGGTTGGTTCGAACTCAGATGTACATTTTTTTCGAGTCTTATGATTTTTGTAGAAAGGTCCCAACTGTCTCTTTACGTGGCTGACTCAGTTCTGACTCGTACACAGAAATGTAGTGATGCTCAAGGCATTATTTTATCTAACCTTTGGTTAAATGTAGTAATCCAACAAGCAATCTTATCTGTTTCACTGGACTTCTCTTCTCTCACTGGTGTACCGGAAATTTACGTTCCCCAAAAATTTAACTTTTTTGGCTCTGGCAAATGAATTTTCTGAAAGTTCAAAATGTGTGTACTCAAATTCTTGGATGACTTGGTACATAATTAAACAGTGGTTCTCTCTGCCATTGAACATTACTGGCTGCAGGTGTATATTATAGTTAGCGCGCGTCACTGCGTCTAATTACAGTCGTTCGTACATACAAGAGAGTGCGAATCTGTCCTAGTGAAAACAATGGGCACCCGCGAGCCCGTTTCTGAGATAAATTTACAATGCTTACCAAGTGCTTTTGCAATTCATGCTGCGCCATTCAGATCACCATTTCACCTGCAGAGCGCTGTTAATATAATCGAGACATCAAGTTTAGGTTGTATTTTAGTTTCATTGCTTATGATAGCCAAGATTGGCTCGATGTGTGCGCAGTTTCGCCGAGTTATCGCCTTTCCCGGCGGCGATATCGTGTGTTCGCCTGCATCACATAGCCGATGTCCCGCAGGCTTCTTATCGTAGCTCGATGCCTGCTTATCTAAATGTCCGCTCCGAGACCACAGCAGCTAAAACGCACCACTCTCAACCATACGACTTGAGGTTACTGCTCACACCCAAGGTTATCCTGGGCTGCCATGGTCCCGCACTTCCAGCATGCGTCGTGATGTCCAGTTTGCAGCTCAAGTTCTTAGAAATCAATCCAATACATAACGTCGTTGGCAAGTAGGTCTAGACTCCAGAATAAAATACGCTGCCTGCTCTGCCGCTACCAACGTGCGAATTTTTTTTTAAATCCGACCCCGATGCGGCGCTCTAACTGTCAACTGTATGATTCAATGCCAAATGTATTCAAATTTCCCATTCGTAAAGTAAAATTATTTTTAGTTATTAACTGTTTGGTGCTACAACGACGTCTAGTTTTTTCTTCTTTTTTTGGGTGAATCTAATTTTGAACACTCATCGAGGTTGAAAGTGATAATTAATTGAAAACAAATTTTGTTGTCTTGAAGGAACGCACGCTTTCAGAAAAAACAGAGATTGTTATTCTAAAAGTTAGCAATTGAAGCTGGCAAGCTGTAAATGAGAACTACGGAAATTGTGTGAAATGATGAAATAATTTTGTTTTCTTTTATTGCTTTTTGTTCGGTCGTAAAAGCGTTGAAGCACACATTGTAATATGTACCATAAATCATGAAACTTTCTTGTCGCAAATCTACGGCGATTACTCACCAAGATTGACTGGCAGAATACCCCATGTGTTTTACTCAAGGCTGTGAAGGCATTATCTAAACCCAGGATTAGTCTCACAATGCTCCCACGATATAAGTAAATGAACCTAGCGTTGTAGAATATGGTCAAGGAATTCACAACATTTTAAAACCTCAGGTAAAACGCTATTACTAAGAGTCCCCATTTGTTTAATTCCATTTACACGTCATTTTTCGATGGCCTTTTAACGCCACTGGCTGCACAGGGTCAATCTTTTAGCAATTCTAAAGTAATGAATGTTCGTCATGGCGGCTTGCCGTTATTGTTTACAGGTGACTTCTGGCCAGTTCTCCATCGTTTTCTGTCTGATTTCTAAGAATTCATGAAATGAATTTTAAGACAATTCGAAAAAATTGTAAATATTCCAGCCGTTGTTGGAGAACGAGGCAAAAAGTGATTTCAGCCAGAGTTAATTTTTTTTACCATGATTAAAATTCTTTAGTCTGTGCCAGTATACGGGATTGTTCTGACAGTGTTTGAAGTGATTGGATCTCCGAAGCGTTCTTATGGACTTGAGACCTTGAGACTTAGCAGTCCCGGTACACCAGCCCATGAAGTCAAGGCACCCACCGCCTTGAAGCCCCGGTACACCAGCACATGAAGTCGAGGCACCCACCGCCTTGAAGCCCCGGTACACCAGCACATGAAGTCAAGGCACCCACCGCCTTGAAGCCCCGGTACACCAGTACATGAAGTCTACGCACCCACCTCCTTGAAGTCCCGTTACACCAGTACATGAAGTCAAGGCACCCACCGCCTTGAAGCCCCGGTACACCAGTACATGAAGTCAAGGCACCCACCGTCTTGAAGCCCCGGTGCACCAGTACATGAAGTCTAGGCACCCACCGCTTTGAAGCCCCGGAACACCAGTACATAAAGTCAAGGCACCCACCGCCTTGAAGCCCCGATACATAAGTTGCAGTTCTTTCCTCGTGAACTTGGTGGTGCGCGCAAGCGTGTCGATGCCGTCGACCTTGTAGCGGACCACGTTGAGCTCGACGTCGTCCGCGTCATTTTCTGCAGAGTGTAAGGAAAATAAGTCGTTAGTTTGTGTCTTCATAACTTTTGGAACATCGATGCGTGTCTTCATGAGTTGTGATGGAGTAACGATGTTTTTTGAATGATGTCATTTTAAATGAGGATCTGTTTTAATGGTGGTGTGGATGTGAATAAGATTACACCTGTTGTTTAAATGGGGATGTATGCAATTAATGTCTACTTGAATGAGGGTTCGAAGAGCGTGTATTTGTATGTTAAAAAATTGTAGAAAATGTTCAAAATAATCAAGTTTATGAACCAAATTTTTTAAGCGGTGATAATTTTCTAGAATTATACGCGTCATGTAAATATATCTTATGAATATTAAATGCCCCAAAACTACAAAATTGATGAACGAGTCTTGAGGAATATTGTCAAAACTTTTGATAAACCTATAGATACAAATGTGACACTTGAAGCCTGTGTATTACAAAAATCGTAAAATCATTGATCTCTTAGTAAGAAATGTTTACAGATCTAGGGTTAGTAATTTAGACAGAGCTAATGTGATATATCAATGACAGAAGTGTGACGGGAGACAGTGTCTCTTAATTAAAGTTACACTGGCATAATTAGGATAACCCTGAAACAAAGATTAACTGCACACAAATATCAAGGTTCTATTTTTAATCATTTCCGTGTTGATCATAGTTGTAAGCCATTGAATGAAGACCTATATTCAAATCCAAAAAAAGTATATCACGGTGTTAAAAAGTGTAAAGTCAAATAATAGAAGTATTACATAATCATAGACTTAAACCGGCGCTCAATGAGAATACTAATTATTTTTTTGCTCTAAAATCAATCAATAGAACTTCAGCTAAGAAGTTTGAGGCATCTGCTCGATCGTCCGTTTCGCCTCTTTCTCTGGTGCCACGAACACGTAGCTATTGTGCAATGTTAACTAGTCGTCTGGTGATCAATGTTCTTGTTGTACAAAATATTTCCCATTTAGTCATCTTGACATGATTATAGCATTCTTTTATTGCGTCTGATTTTACTAGTGCGTTGGATTTAAATTTCTATAATATTGTGACTAAGAAAAATTGATGTATATTTTCAGCCTGAAGATGTTTGTAACATAGATATTTTGCTTTTTATAAATAGACAGTGGTGTGACATTTATAGATTGTGTGTTTTATGTAGTAAATATGATGGATAATATTTTTCGTCTATTAGCGCGTGATGATCTAGACAAAATATCAATGAATGTTTTTCTCATGCAATGATCGACTTCTGGTTTAGCGTTAGTCTCTTTCTAGTCATTTTTATTCCTTAAATAAAAATATATGCTAGGATGTTTTTCCCACGTACCCTTCGATGGATAAAAGACCCCCATCGAGGTGTTTGCGCAGGTTGCCGCTGGAATGAATGCGATTCCGTATTGCACACTAAATAACTTGACTCTTGACCGATTATCTGTCGTTGTCAAATGGATTATTTCTTTGATTTGTTTGTTTTCTAATACACTTGGATGATGTCTTTGTTTCCTTTGTCTTCTGACGTTTGTTTTAATGTTTCTTTGGGTTGTCGCTTGACTTCAATTAAATTATTCCCTTAGATTGTTTATGCCCTAACAAAAGTCTTTTTAAAGCACATTCACTTAATAAGTGCAGTTTTAGGTGTTGAGGGACTGTGTAATGAGATAGGCGCAACATTTTCGAGCTTTTAGCTTAACTCATATTAGTGCCTGCCTGCCCGTTTTTGCTGCTCTCCATGTGTGCTCTGAGTGACTCCGTGAGCAAATGATCAAAGTTTTATGCCATAGTAGTTTTCATGCAAAAAACTTTTAAAAGCTCCACCAGCAAACTAGAATGTAAATTGCCAAGATGAGAGTGCGTCATTTCTTTATTTCGAGATCATTTATAATTCATCACATGTTTTCCTGGCTTCAAGAAAATTTCATTTAAGAAATCAATCAATTTTCCGCGGTGAAATTCTGTTCATTAACTTGAGCTTGTTACAACTTCAATTCAGCCACTTCAATTTATATTAACTAATAAATGAGCAGGAAATTTTTCCAGGGGATTTATGTCGTCGTTGCGGCACAGCTGGTAGCGTAAATTCTAAGTGGACGTGGCTACGCTTACTGCTACAGCTTATTGAGTAGCCAAATCCATTCAAAAATCAACATTGCCGGCTGTGCCGATACGACAACGCAAATTGCTTGAAAATTTGGTCGTGGAGTTTAAAGGTCACCAGCCGCCGTGGGCACCGCCTGGTGGAGCGAGCTGAGGCGGCCTGATTCATTCATCTCTGCTCGACTCGAAAATGCGGTGATTAAGCTTCTAGGGCCGAGTTTTTACACCAAGTTTCCTTTGTTTCAAGAGCCGCTTCAGCAAACTTGGAGATTGAAGATCACAGTGATAGTGTTTGTTTACGGTTGTGTTGGTTGTGGCGATTGAAGATCACAGTGATAGTGTTTGTTTATGGTTGTGTTGGTTGGGGCGATTGAAGATCACAGTGATAGTGTTTGTTTACGGTTGTGTTGGTTGGTGCGATTGAAGATCACAGTGATAGTGTTTGTTTATGGTTGTGTTGGTTGGTGCGATTGAAGATCATAGTGATAGTGTTTGTTTATGGTTGTGTTGGTTGGGGCGATTGAAGATCACAGTGATAGTGTTTGTTTACGATTGTGTTGGTTGGTGCGAATTTAATGCAACTGCAGGTGTGGTAATTACTGGGATCTATTACTAACTTTCCCTGCCTACGGGATAGTTTAACTCCACACAATCTAGTGCTTTTAATAGCGATGAGATTTTTATTAACATTGCAATTATTAACAGCGCTGTTATTAAAATCAATTTTTTATCGATGAAATCACATTTTTACCACATCACCAATTAACGGTGTTCGCATTAACATTAACATATTATTGATATTATTATGTTATTACTATTTAAGTTATTTAGCGATGCTTAGATTAAGATTACACTCACAATAACATTTCATTGACATTAGCAGGTTTCTTGGATTTGAATGCACTTAATTCACCTTTACTTATGCTTGGATTCACTGATGAACTCATGTACAAAATTACTTTGGTGCGGTTTTAAAGCGGTTTAAAGCCTCTTGCTTCACCAACGAATTAATTCGAGGATAAGCCTTCAGTGTTTATTTTTGTCAACCAAATACATGCTGATTATGATCTGGGGCTGAGCGGGCCCACCAACGTCAATAATGCATGCTGGTTTTTGCTCAATGTTGGCGTTGAATGAAGCCATGGATTTTGTTTTTCTTTATATTTTTGTGTTACTCAGTTGGAAGGTCTCGGACCTGAGAACGTTAGATAGTGCCCATACTTCTGTGGTCTTGTTCAGTTGCATGGCAATGCAAACTGAGGCGAAACAGTTGTAAATTCTTCCAACAACATGTGCAGTTATGCAATAGAGAAAA
>JACJUY010000114.1:110937-121767 GCA_014220935.1 Platorchestia sp. MABIK | reverse complement strand
GAGAGGGTTTTCAGCAATGCGTCACATGAATTATGCTTTCCTTAGTCACCTGTATTTTAAATGCATTACCAGAATCCGACTACCGCGACAAAGAGGAACTCATTTTTTCGTGCTTTTCTCCGAATCATGTTTCCGACAATTATCAAGTGTATTACGATAACCATGCATGAATAGCAATTAAGGATCTAAATCATTTGTCTCAACACTTAATTAACATGGGTATTACGATAGCCATGTATGAATAGCAATTAAGGGTCTCTGTGTTAGGAATTTAAACGCGATTTTTGCTCCTACTTCATTTTAAATGCGCACAAACGAATACATTTTTCAACTAAGCGTTACGAGGATTGTGTTCTTTTAGTAACTTATATTCAGATGCACTGTCAAAATCAGATTAGGCAAAGGAAAGGAACTCATTTTTGAGGTGCTTTTCTGTCAATCATTTTTTGATTCAAAATTTTACACGGGTATCACGATACCAATGTGTTTGTTATTATCAATTAAGGATGTTTAGGTTATGGTGTTTTAAAAACCAATGTATCGACATTTCATGTTTGTACTTTATTGGAAATAAATGTTTTTCTTTCTTTTTTCTTTTCTTTTCTTGGCACCGCATGATTCAAGAGGCTTCATGTATTGCTCTACACTTTCTTTTATACTGAATGAACATTTTACGCACACGCATATCCTGCTAACACCGCGCTACAGCACAGTGTGCTGGTAGCAGAAGCAACAGTTTAGTAAGAAAGGCTTTTACTTTGTCGTTTATTTCTTGTTTTTACCTACATTCACCCATCCACTAGAATACCGCCTGCACTTACACACATCTTGTGTTCCATTACAGCTCATAGTATTCCGTGCAAGCGAACACAAACGTCGCCATGCACTGAGTATGCGAGTGCGCGGTCGTCACGTACGTGTCTTGAAAAATTGTGCAATTGCTATAAAGCTTCACAGAATTATTGTTTCGTTGTATAAGATTTTTGTGTTAGGGTATAGATCTTCATTTGATGGTTTGCAACTATGGTCAATGCGGAAATGGTTGAATGGTCTGTACTCGTATTTCATGAACATTAAAACAATGTATTTCTTAAGCTCTTAATATCCACGTGCATGTACAGGGTGATTAATGCTTGTATGTATTGTTGTAATGTTGATGGAAGACTTGTAGACTTGTACTCCCATTCACCTGTCCCATCACTCCCCCACCTGTCCCAACACTCCCCCACCTGTCCCAACACTCCCCGCCGCTCGCCACCATCTACACCCTGCGTACCAACATCGCAGGGTGGCCCTGTCGGGGACATGCCGTGCCCGAGGGAAGCATTCGGGTGTTTCCTGTTGCGCAGCTTATGTCCTTTTCAAAAGCGCTGAAAATATTGTTATGTGCGTGAGGCTTTCGCTGCTGTTTGATGTTCTGGGTGTGTTACGTTGCTAAACGAAGCAAACTTGGCTGCATCTAAAGCAGAAATAATTCCTAATTTACTTGCTAGGCTTTGATTAAAGGAACTTTTAATTTGAAGATTCTTTATGTTGTGTTGTAGGAGCACCCTTTCAGAAAACACCTATGAATGGGTATGAGCAAGCCCGCTGCTGTAGCAAACATACTTTATAGCCACCTCCAACGCCCAACGCAGCTCATTTACACGCCGTGTGAATGGTAATCTTTTCCTTGAGAGATAGAAAATGACTGTGTCAGTTGATTGCTATTTCCGTTGATACGTATTGTATAATGGTAGACGTGATGGGAGTAATTGTGGTGGCATCTTTAGCTGATAACTCTACCTTGAGTATTTTGTGGTTGCAGCTGCATCTTTTAAAGTGGAAACCAATCTTTTCAAGTGGAAACAAATTGCATCGTTCCCTCTACCGTAAACAAATCTAGAGTGAAATAAATAGGTGAGTAAAATAATAGATCAAAATGAAAAACGCTAAACCTCTTTTGAGCATTACTGTTTTCATAGCTCCTTAATTAAGTTAAAATTTCCGATATCGATTAAAATGACATCAACTTTCATTTGCTAAAATACTGACACGTTTTGCAACCTTCATTTGGCTGCGGTGAAGTGTCAGAATTCAATTGCTCAATGCTCGGCAATTAAGCGTGTCCGCGCAAAATGCGTCGTTTCGCAATCACGATGTTCGTTAGTCTTGGGGCAGGAATTCTGACAAGTTACTGTTTTTTATGAATCTTCATTTCGACTGTTGAATTATGTCCAGACTAACTCAGACACTCGGTATTGGATAAGTCACGGAGGTATTAATGGTCACTCATCGCGGATAAAATCAAATGCAACATTTATGAGCAGTGCTGCAGATGTAAAAAGATAAATTTACAAACTGGGCAACAGCTTTATATTTTTCATTCCTAGCGGACGTGTGCGCCTATGCATTTTGTATCTCCTTACAACTTGGTGAACCTAGCTACGTTATTACGCTGCCAAGCTTCCGCTTCTATCGAGGGTATTTTGTTAACGGTGCTGAAGATGTGAAAAGCTTTTTTTTTAAGGGTTCATATGTTAACAATGAAGTGCGTCCACGCGCTCAGCAGATGCTTCTCTGTTACTACTATTTGAGTTCGGTCCTGTGTTTAACGTAAACGCTTGGCACAAACTGAAGATTCCTTTTTCATGAGACACCTCTGGGGCCTAACGAAGAAACGTAATCAGTAGCCAAACCCCAGCTATTCAGAAAGTCTTTCCTGTGAAACTGAAAGCTCTTATTTGACGGCAATTATCGAGGTAGAGATAAATAAAAGAGTTGTTTTGCGACGCTGCTGAGGCGCGGGTAAAAGGTACCAATGACTCTCTGGGCTACTACAAATAGTCTGACTTGGTGGTCATTACAAAATGGCGAGAGTAGCTAAAATTTTGAGTTCAGCTCCCGCCTAATGTTCGAATTTTGATTACACATTCGTAACATTTTAATTACCGTAAAATGTACTGTGAACATGTACATTTCAAAATACATGTACATACAAGTACTTTCTTGTTTGATGTAAATGATTTTAAACTCATTAGTAAAATCTGTAGCGTTATTTTTTGAGCAAGCTCAAAACTTTGAGTTTTGGAGTCAAGTATTCGGTTAATCTACATCATCGTTGCGGTACACCCAGCAGCATAAGTCTACTTGGAAGAACTTATTTCACCATCCCCACCCCCAAAAAGACGTAAACTTTTCGATTTCAGGCCCCTGAAGTTGACTCAAGGTATTTTCACGACCGTAAAATGTATGCGATTACGACTGCAGTGTGATTGGGTTGAATTACTTCGTATTTGCTGCAGGAGAACAGAAGCAGTATTGCGGAAATACATAACGTCCCTGTTCATTACCATGACATAAGGACCTATGTGAAGTCTGCAATGCTTTTTAAAATTTGCCTTTCCTCAATCAAGCACATATGTGGCGAATTTTCTTTGTTCTGTTCAAGACTTTACCTGAATCGAAACATGCATCTTTGCACCGCTGCCAATCTTTGAAACGTGTTACCTCTAGGTCACTAAATGTTCCATAGTGTTTCATTCACGTGCTTGTTCAGTGTTCAAAAGTCCACTCTGTTCAGCGACGGTGCTTGAACTTCAAACCCTTAATAGAAACAGAAGCTTGGCGGCTTAGTAACGTAGGAAGAATGTTCACCCGGTCATAATGAGATGCAAAATGCATGGGCGCGCACGGTTTGGTAGGGGTGAAAGAAATAAAGCTGTAGCTCAGTTTGTAGACGGCATTAAAATCGATGCTCTGCCACGTCGCGGTATTAAAAGCTTCCACAGCGCACCGCCCGTAACTCAAGCAAATGGGGCGTCTTTGCCGTGATGTGAGGGCAGGCTGCCGAGGGCAGGGAGGGCAGTCGGTGCTGCTACAGCGTGAGGTCTACCGCCATATATCGACTACCCATGTGCAGTTTGAGATGTACAAATTAAATGTTTATCGCTAAATTAAATGTATGGAAATAAGTAATATGCATTAATAACCTAACCTCACGCTATAGTACTAGCTAGAGGTAGATCTTATGCTATAGTGTGGTAGACCCTCACGCTTTAGCCTCACCGGATAGTCCTTAAAAATAAGGTACCCTGGGTCTCCTAATACGGACGGGATCCTGTGAGCCTATGATTTTATTTGCTTGCGCTCTATGTGAACTGAGACTTGTATCACAAGTGCCACTGCTGTATCACAATTCTCACCTCACAGGTTGTGCAATAACGTGGTTGTTGCAAGTGCAAATGCGGAGTCAAACTCAGCTAACACGCAACCTTCAAAACCTGACATTTTCAGCTCGTAACTGTAAATTAAATCAGTGTCATATTTATTTGGAGGGGCTGTTTCACATTGCTCGAAGTACTCATGAAAACATTCTACGCCAAGAGCATTTTTTCAGCTTATCACTGTAAATCAAGTGACACAAAATACGTGAAGTACTTTCACGTCACCCTCCTCCAGTCCCCCTTCTCTCCGGTGCCTGAAATGCTCCGTCATTTCCACCCAGTAACTCCCCGTTCAAATTACTGTGCGCCCCTCAACCCTCAGCTGACCCTCACTCAAGTTGCTCTGCTCCGCCATCCTCGGCTGAATTATGTCGCCTCTGCAGCGCGAGCATGTTACTCCTAGCTGCCATTTGTCAGTCGTGCAGCTCGTTGTGTCTGTCATCGTGGGCTATGACATCAAGGTATTCGCGTTATACAGTCATGGCGCAAGCGATACACCGTCTTGGTGTGCGCGATATACCATCACGGCGAGCGCGATTTACCAATCAATGCCTTCTATATCTCTAGGCCTGATGCTAGATTTATCAGAATAGCAGTGACGTCATAACAGCTCTACAACAGCAACAGTGAAAGGTCCTATCAACAGGCCTTGTTTGACCCTTCAACGCCCCAGAGAACTATAAGGTCCTTTTTCGGAAATAGTTTCAATGCATGTATTGTATTTCTTGATAAATTTGTTCCCTAATGTGTTCTTTGAAGTTCCCAGCCGAGTGTCAGTCCCTTCCTCGTTTTGATATCGGTAACTATCTGATGCCAGTGCCAGTTTAGGGATGGTGGCTGTAATAACGGTAATATGAGTATATAAATGCTGACGTTCGAAGGGTTGAGGGAACTAAATGGATGTAAATGATTAGCTTCGTGCAATTTCCATCATAACTCAGCGATATTGCGAGTGATTAAAATTGACATATGTGATGTGTGAAGATAAGTAGAATTCTAATGAAAATTGAACCTGTTTTTTGTGTGCTATTTGATGTATATGCTTATAAAAGGAGAGTATCAGAGACGAGAGCTAATACTGTGCCTAAACTAGTTCGATTTCACATCTGTTTTCGGCAGTATCATAAATGACTAGAGGGAATAAAATTTTTGCTCTCTCATTCGACAAAGTATCACTAGTGGCATATTTCCTAAAATTCTCCAAGCCTCGTCAGCTTCGTACTATGGGAAATTGAAGCTAACTTAATTCCGCATCTTCGATTCATCGTAAAAGGCGCCAAAATTCTGACCACTACTGTGACTTCATGATTTCTGTGACCAGGTTTGGAGATGTAGAAAATATTGGTTATATTAATTATGCCATCACCATGCGCGTTTAAACCGTCACTGTGCGCGCGTTAAACTGTCACTGTGAGCGCGTTCTCCGTCACTGTGCGCGCTGTATCGTCACTGCGTATGCGCTGTACCGTCACTGTGTGTGCGTCCTCCTTCACTGTGTGTGCATCATACTGTCAGTATGTAAGTGTTATACCGTCACTGTGTGTGCGTTCTCCTTCACTGTGCGCGCATTACACATCCAGTATGTGTGCGCGTTGTACCGTCACTGCTCGAATGTCCGCCCGTCAATTTACGCGATGGATTTGGGGAAGAATTGTAGCTCGTCTCGGAAGGGATGTGCACATGAAGCTGCTGCCGTTCATTATGCTGATGTTGGTGGAAGCTGAGGGATGGAAGGGGCTAATGTTCGGTGGTGCAGATACACTCATGCACCTTCCCTGCAGATCTGCGTAGTTTGCATATCGATGTTATTCGTTTGCCAATTTTCTTGATCAGACGCTAAAAAGTCATTTCCTGATTTTTCAGTTCTACCGTGATGATTCATTGAACCATGGTCCGTGCAGCAGAATCTACAACTATAAGCTCATGTAGGTCACTTTAATCAGTTTAAACTACATCTACTTGCGTGTGATCGTTGTTGTCTGTAAGTAATTCAGTTTAGTCCGTACACACAGCCGACCACTCGGTATAGTTGAGGCTGTAGTTTTTTTGTAAGCTAGATTAGTTCGCATAGTTTCACATGGCGCGCGTATTGTGGAAACGGTTGTGGCTTCTGCTCTCAATGATACTGAGGGATTCTGTCCTCGGGTGCTCCTGTGTATCATCTGGAAACTCCTTCTAGCTTGAGGGTAACTCTGCAATTGTTTTTGAATTAAGTTATTGAACCTTTCTTTGGGGATCGAAGAACTTGAAAAGAGATTATGTAGTTCGCTAGCACTTGAATGACTTGTAACGACTGAATCAACCATTTCTTTTCGTTGTACGATCAGTTAGGATTAACTAATTTTTTTATGTGCTATACGGACTGACTCTACGACCTCTTTTTGCTAACACGGTCACGGAGCGCCGCTGGACAACGCGGCCCTACGGATGCGCTTTTGAAACCTCCCGTCAGCCTTCGGATATCCGCCTTTCACCCCACACCCTTGATAATCCGCCACATTTTTCGTTTCTGCTTTGCCCTCCTTCCTAGCATCCCATGTGTACATACATATATAGAATTCACACATTTGTCGAAAGCCAACACTTGAGAGCTCTTCAGTGAGAATATCGAAATGTTAGAGGAGAGCTCAAAACAGCAGGATATTTTATGCCCTTATTTTCTTTGGCTAATAAATATATGAAAAATGTTCGACCGATACACTTCAAATTTCAGAACATCAAAAAAATTATTTTGTTTTTCTTTAAGTTTTTCAAATTGCTAGACGAGAAAAAATTCTAAACGATTGAATAAAAGCGACTCATATGAAACTCAGCTAACGTCACATGCGACGTCGCCTCGTCAGAAATGCGCATTGAAACGTTTTGATCAATCTATTTAGGTTAGATCAAGTGTGGTTAGGTGCTTTGAGGTCATGTCGCCTCCGTAGAAATAATTTACTAGCAGTTGAATTTTAAACCCTGATTCCTAAAGCCAATAGTTTTAAGCCAGTTTACGAATTCAAGTTCATTTATTCAAAGTCCCTCAAATAGACCATTTCCGCCAAAAATGTGCGCATACATAAAGTCGGTCGTGATGTATAGCGCGCAATAAAACTTGTGTAAGCTCTCATGCTGGCCTGGGCCGAGCAGAAGCGTGCACGCCGCCCATAGCTCCTGCAGCCGGATTTCCAACCAATTTACCACATTGGCGACGTTTGCGCGGTTGCTTCGGTTATTTGAGTTGTTTTGTAATTAGCACAGTTGAAAAACCGACTTCATTGCTCGAATGCATTTCTATCTTTCTAAGAAGTGTGGAAAATGTAATAACACTATGAAACTTAACCTCGTATGCTAAAATCTCTTTTATAAAAAGTTGGTAAAATAATTGAAATGCAGTTCATTTATTCCGTTACGCAAATGAGAAATTTACCTAGGGGTACACAAATGTCCTAATACGTCGTCAACCAGTTAACGGTTGTAACATACCAGCGGCACTATGCATAGAGTGTGTTCTTTTAAGTCGACCTAAACATATGCTGCCACTTTACGCTACCGATACGAATACGCAATTCATTTGAAAATCAGGTCTCTGCACCTCCTCACCTGAGTGTTCTGTTCGATCAACGATTGTTAATTGTCAAACAAGAGCAATACTTGACCTGACGAGCTCTGAATGCCCTCTGAGTGCACTTTTGTGTGCGAGTGAAATTTTCATTTCGTGTGCAAGAACAAAATGATATTCTATTTAATAGGGAAGGTCGACAGATAAGTACGCTTATCCTTGCAATAAAAACTAAACCAGTATCATACAATGACCGCCTAAGTAAATTAAATGATTATTCGCTATCCATCATTTAGGACGGAATATGCTGCCTCACTTTTTTTTACAGGTGTTTTCGAAAGTGGAATTAGGATTTCTTGGTGCTGCAACTAACATACACTGACATTTTTCGCCCAGCTGTTGAAGATAGCAAGTCTCAAGTAGGTTAGTTAGAGAAGGGATCAATTCTGATCCTTACTTTCGACAGCATTGTCATTGCGTGGCAGGGTGTGGTATACCGTTGCTCCAATAACATTGTTGTAATGTATATTCAGCTCGCTCTAGGAAACGGATTTCAGCACGCTTTAGGGAATAGCAATAGGATGAGAATCCATTGTTGATAGTAAACAAACTGTTTTTCGAGTTAGTTTTTCACTTACTTTATATTTTAGTAGTGTTTTTAGTGTTCTAAGTTTCAGGTTTTTATTAACTTGTTTTGTTCGGTTCATGTTTTTCAGATTACTTTATTTTATATTGCCAATGATGCGTAAATGCACGAAGCGTCAGTTTTTTATGCGTGGTTATCCACCATACATTTTAGAGGAATCAAATTTTACGCGGTTTTCCTAGTTCTCTCTAAGCTGAATATCTGAATATGCTACCATAAACAGCACTCAGAGCTTAACGATCGTGCAGGGTTTTGTTAAATAGATACATTTTTCATCAAGTAAAACCGAAGCATGAAGACTTTTATATCGGAAAGTAGCGCAAATCTGGTAACCCAGCATAATTTTTTCTGCTATCGAAGATGCTGTTGAAGTCACCATGCAACAAGAAGTCACCACCCCAATTTTCAATAGTTTCCTTTGTAGCACATAGAAAACATCGGCTTACTGCTCATTCATTTCATTCTCCCCCAACTCTTTCAAAAACTGATTCGAGTAACATGGATGTTTTCCTTTTCTCATTTTTTCAATATTTGTGCTACAAAGGTATTTTCTTCAACCTATGTTTAGAACGTAAGTGCGAAATATATTTTTAAAACATTGTTTTGCAAAAAAATTCGGTTCGATAAAAACACGGGCTCATTGTCTTTAGCTTTTAGTTCTTTCCTGCACAAAAACCAAGAATTTTGGTATCAATTCAAGTTGAAGCTGGTAAAGTAATAGTCAAGTGTTCTCCAAAAATTAACTGAATATAGGAGTTTTGGTTAAGCTGTGATAAAACTATTTAAATGTTAAACTTTAGTTAATTTAGATCTTACGTTTATTTAAATTGAAAGTTATGGTTTGCATCTTAGTTACAGCGAACAGAGTATTTTACTTTACGCTGAAGACTGTATTAACTTGAGTAGAATTTTACCCTGAATCTTAGATTACAAGGAAGAAATTGCTACTCCGAGTCCAGAGTATACAATCATATCCTCAGTTAAGAACCAATCGCATCCCAGGTATGGTGTCGAAGGATTGTTTCATGGAGCGCGCGGCCGTAAGAAGCAATCATTTTATCTCTATAGACTCTCATAAAATGCGGGCAAATTACTCCGTCTTTTCGATCCGCGGTTTATGGTCAGACGCGGACCATAAAAAGCCCCGTTCGTACGTCCGGCCGCAGCGCGGCCGAGGGTTGCGTGAGGGCGAGGGGAAATGAGGGATGCAGGAGAGGGAGCGGTGTTTCCTCGCTCCGACACACCGGCTACCATTTGCAGAAAAATTCCCATTCCGTTACGCTTTACACACAAATTCAGCGGCCGTGCTAAAGATTTCCAATTTGGGCAGGTACGCGCAAAGTCGAACGAAAAACACCCATTTTATTTCAACTTCACTGCGCTCTAACTTCGTAAATGATTCAAAGACTTCGCAATTGAAGCCTGCGGGAACTTGTTCGGTTATGATATTTTCGTGGAATAATTTGTGAAGTTTTAGTCATTTGGCTGGTACATTCATTGATTTGGCTGTGAGGATATGCCGGGAGCAAGAATTACCTAGCTTTGTTTGCTGTTGTCAGTGGCTTTTATGTCTGGAAAAGTTTTCATGTTGACGCAGTAGGGAGCGTAAGATTAGTTGAATGAAGGTTGAAAAAACACGAAATGATGACCTATGTCGTAAGCATACTTCACTGGTTTTTCGCAATATTGTGTACAAAATGAATCTTGTAAAAATTTCGTTTATTTTCAAATGATTATTTAGCTTAAAACTTTTAATGCGCTAACATGATACTAAAATTTACAAACTAAACGAATTCAACTGCACTATACGTACAGTCTGATCACTTTGCACAGAAAGCCATTTTTGCTTACGGTTGATCTGGCACTACATGGCTATTCCGCTAGAGGATAATTGATCTTTACAGCATGGATGTACCGGCAACATTACTGTCGTCCTAGTACTCCGGTGACAGAGTTTATGCGGCAACTCAACGTCAGCGCTGGCTGCTCATCACTGAGCCAGTTTTGGTCGGCCAAATCTGCTCCAAGGTTGGCTAAACAGTCTTGGCAGAGCAACGCTGAGCCAGTGTTAGCGAAACAGCCTGAGCGAGTATTGGCGGAGCAACACTGAGACAATGTGCACAAAACAACCATGAGCTAACGTTGGTAAAAGCACACTGAGCCACTGTTGGCAGAGCAACTCTGAGCCAGTAATGGCTGTGCAACACTAAGCCAGTATTGGCAACAGTACAACCAGTATTGGCTGAGCAACACTAAGCCAGTATTGGCTGAGCAACACTTACCCAGGACTAACTCTACGACACTGAGCAACACTGAGCCAGCGTTGACTAAGCAACTCTTAGTCAGTATTGATAGAACAACACTGAGCCAGTTTTGACAGGACAAACCTACTCCCGCGGTTCAGAGCGTGGTTCGAGTCACTAAATGGCAACCGCAGG
>JACJUY010000114.1:48820-97729 GCA_014220935.1 Platorchestia sp. MABIK | reverse complement strand
GATTATCAGTCGGGGACCGCAATTGCTTGTCAGTCGAGGACCGCGATTTGATTATCAGCTCAATAAAAGCTGAAAGCCAGAGCATCTGAGTATTTTGGGGAGGAAGGCATACAAAAAATTTAATGTAAACATTGTCTTTTGCAAGTTTTTGTAATCAACACGATTCTCTTTGTAGGTACTGTATTTGTTGACGCTGTTCTTGTGAATGTAGTTGGTTCCTGTAGTTACATGGTTAATTAGGGAAAATGTTTTTTTTTTGTCCCAGAATGCGTAATTAAACTTAAAACACAGCATTTGTAGACTAATAATGTCTTCCCTGGCTGACATGTGAGGAAATAATATCGCATGCAGTATATTAGCCCCTTTTTTTGTTCAACTTGATGTCGCAAAATTGACCGTTTTACCATTCCACTTTCGAAAAACATTGCTTTTAGTGATGTGACTACTTAATTATAGCCTCTTTTTAGCTTTTGAATTTGTCAACTATTTTTGTCCAATTCAGCTGAATTAACTTTCAACCTACGCGTCAGTGCTGCTGTCAGTTTGCAAATTGATTTTCGTGTTGATCAAATTGCTCTTAAATAAGATTATGACTTTTTCGTTTGCTCCAAAATTATTATTTTTTCATCTGTAATATCAAGTTTTATGCTTCCTCTTCAATGAAATGACGTTCGTTGAACCCTTCCAATTAACGCTGCGCGTCTTTTTGTAACGTAAATTGTGTACTATATAGAGTTAAAGGGCTTTAAAAGTTTATGCTGTGTTTCAAAATTTCTATTACTAAAATACATCGCGACTTTTTTGAAGTTTAGAGATCCAAATAAAATCGGTGTGGTGTAAATTTGAAATATGGCCGGGGCTACGTGCTTTTCATGGTTTTATTTTTACGCTCGGCAAGCGTTTATAGGGGAACAACCTTACTTTCTCTCTTCCGTGTCTGAATAATTAGAGCAAGGAAATAATTTCCTGCGTCGCGTTTCAGTCTCATGCACCTTCATTTATAAGACTTTCTCTCAACAGAGGCTTAGGTTTCTTTTTTTGGCATGGACAAAAAGTAGCACAGAAACCAGATTTATACATTAAGCTTACGCCATGAACAGAATAACCGCGTTGTACATTCAGCGTTACACATAGTGAGGTATTTTTACATTTCCGTTTTTGTTATCGCTGTAGGAGCCGGATCTTCCCAACCGCTTTGGGAAGAGCGAATTTTTATGACTGCTGAGCATCATCTTGTTATCAAATTAGTAGCAGTATTTTGTTATCACTGGGGCTTTGGTAATAGTATTTTATTAGGACAACAGTTGCAGTATTTATTTATATCACTGAGAATAGTATTTTGTTTTCACTGAGAATTAATATATTGTCATCACTATGGGAATAGTATTTTATTTGCTTAACATTATTTACATCACTGAGAATGATATTTTGTTATCACTGTGGGAACCGTAGTGTTATCACTTGATGAAGCTTATTGTGTTTAGGTGCAGTTCATAATTCTGATTACGTTTCAACTCGCAGAACAGCATTCTCTATAATTCGTCAATGCAACCACCACACGCAAGGCACAGGTCAGTCACCGCCCCACGGGAGCTACACAACGCACTCCTCACCCGGCGGTGGCTCGCGCCCTATTGATCTCAAGGACGACTCCTCTACATGACCTCTTCCGCCTGACTCCGGTCAAAGGTTAATCTTTAGACCTATGACATTTATAGACGCGTTTAAATACCGTCACAGTCACTCTCGCAATAGATATGTTTGTCTCTTGTAGCATTACAGTCGCTCTTGCAGTAGATATGTTCGTCTCCCATAGAATCACAGTCGCTCTTGAAATAGATCGTCTTAAATGCGACATTCGCTCATTTTCTTTCCTTACTTTTAATAATATTTGACATATTTTACTTATTAAGAGTACATTCTATATTATAGATTAAGAGCAAATTTTTGTTCATGTTTTCAACGTTATTAAAGAAATTTAAATAGTTTCTGTCTTCCAGGAGAGAACGTTATTCGTGCAGTTTTTCTTAGTTTAAAGCGTTGTTCTTAGTAATTCATTGATTGTATTTGTTTTCAACTCCTAACGTCACCGATCAGTCTCAAAGAAATTGGTGGTGTTGACTTGAAGACGCCGGTTTTCTCCTCCCAATGAAGCAGCGATTTGAGCTAAAAACGAAAAATCAGCATTTTTTTTGGCAGACGGATATTATTCTCGTGCTATGTGAACCTACATAATCAGCTCTATATATGAACGTAGCGCCGCTGAAATTATCCTTTTTTGAAGGTGCACTTCTGCATGTTTTTTTTTCATGCCGCGCATCCAAGTCAGCGTTGTTCAATTTGTGGAACTTGGCGTCCCTGGCGCTGTTGTTGTTGAGCATCAAGTATAAATTTCAAGCAGGCACACACATACTTGTTATCCGAAATCGCGTTTGAAACAAACTTGAAACGCAAGAATGCAGCTTCTTAAGTAATATTCAAATATTCAAGGAGCGCCGATAAAACTGTGGAACGAAAGCTAGCGCAAAGTCTTCTTTTATTCCAAGACACCAGAAATCTTCCTATTTGGGTCGGACCCCAAACTCATTTACGTCTTCGTAGCGGTACAGTATAGCAGCGTAAGTTGCTCTTAGTCGACTTAACACCATTGACTCCGAAGTGGTGCATACGTGTACCACTAGGTAAATTGTTCATTTATGTACTTGAACATACAAATAGCATTTCAACTATTTTGCTACCTTTTTGGGAAAAATTTTAGAGTAAAAGGTGACATATCATGGTTGAATTGTATTCTTTACACTTTTCAAAAAGGTTAAAAATGTATTAGAGCAGAAAAGCCGGTTTTTCAAAACGACTTCTTCTAGCCTAACCAAACTAACCGAAAGCAACCGCGCAATCGTAATCAACGTGTTAAGCTTCGTCAAATACCTGTAGAGAAGCCAAGTTTATGTACGAGAGCTTATGTTACCAGCTGTGCGCTACGACGGTGTGATATTGTTTAGAATCCGTTCCCTGACCTACACCAAAAATATCTCGGCCTACACAAATAAATATCCTGACCAACACAAAAAATATCACGACCTACACAAAAAAATATCCTGACCTAAACAAAATCCTCAGGTAAACACTTCGAACAGAAGCTGCATGTTAGGGGCATGCGTGCTCTTATATGTTAAAGAGACGAACGGCTGCCTCTCTTCTACGCAGCTCTCTTGTGGGCTACTCCATCTTATGTCAATTGTGTCTGAAAGGTGCTTCGCCATGCTAACACCGTCTCGTCGTTGGTCTGCGTGAAGTTTGATGAAAGATCGATCAATACTCTAAGAAAATGGGCAGCAATTTTTTAATCAATCTTGTTTTGGAATCAAACATTCTGAAAATTTGGATAGTTATGTTTAGAGATGAATATTCAAACCAAGCAGCTGCGCATGGAAACACAAGCGCCCTCCAGCGCACATCGATCAAGTCGAAGAGTTTCTGCATGTGCTCTTTCAGAACTTCTTGCGAGCTGAATTGAATGCTTGAAAAATGAAGCGCAACTTCGCACACCAAGTTTAATTCGCTCCATCTGCTAATAGCTCGCGCGCCGTCGTGTAGCTGGCTGGCGTATCTGACCTGGCACTCGAACTGCACGCTGCTGTGACGAGCCAATCTTGCGAAGTTCTGGGCCTCACATGCGAGCCACTTTAATGTACGTTCGAAATCTATTAGAAGATTGCAAGCGTGCTTGCTTGGTGAGCAACTTCATGCATTGGGAGCGTATCAATCAAGAAAACCATGTTCGGAATAAATAAAGCTTGTCTCAACTTGATAATTTGCTACAATGGTGGGCTCACATGAGAACTAATGCATGATATGTTAGTACTCGAAATGTTTATTTTATTGGTCAGTATGTACTCCGCTTTATCTTCATGTATTTGATGAAAAAGTTTCCTCTTTACGTCGCAATTATGTGCGACCGAGGTTTTAGCTTCTCCCATTTTAAGGTACGAATACATTTGGCTGGAATTGGTAGACGACATGTGAACATTTTTTTTAATCTGTTTTCAAATTATCAGTTGCAACAGTTAACAGATTAGGCATCTGCACTTCAAAGTTGAAGGAAAAATGTTTTTGAGTGAGATACGTAAATTTTTCATTTAGAACGGATTATTAACTTAGTGCGTGGAATATACTGTCATTCCCTGAATTGGTTAGAGGCGCCCGCGAGCTGCGACTAATCACAGTGAAAAGAAGGACCAAGGAGCCCGTGACGCAGTAATTATACTATTACAATTGTCTCTATTGAGATACTTATCGAGCCTTCAGAATATAATACATCACAGTTGCAAACAGTTTTTTCCGTTGAGTGAATTATACCTACGTCTCAGATTCTTTCCAGCTAGCATCACGTAAGGTTTTCATTGCTTTTCTTTCATTCTTTCTTTATTTTATATGCGTGTAGTCAATTCTTTTGTAAACATTAGTTTGTAAACACATTTCATCAAAATTAGTTTTGGAGAGAGCAGGGCCTACGGAATGCTGATTTACACTTGAAATAAGACTGAGAAACATGCAAAAGATGTGTCTAAAATACATCAGGCACTCGTGGAAAATGCGGCGAAGAGACGTGCGGAAGATACGCTCTAGATACTCGTGGAAAATGCGGCTGAGAGACACACGGAAAATGCAAGCATTGCACGATGCGCGTGAAAAATGCGGGTAAGATTGGCGTGGAAGGTGTAACCAAAATACGTACAGAAAAATGCGGCTAAGATCCACGCGGAATAAGCGACCAAAGATGGCTATGGAAAATGCGACTCAGGTACACGCGGAAAATGCGGCTATAAGACGCACGCAGAAAACACAGTTAAAGCACTCGCGGAAGATGGTGTTCAACTGTGTTCGAATGACTCGCTCCGCTATGGCGTGAAGCGTTTGTTTCAAACGCGATTTCGGGTAACAAGTGTGTGTGCCTGTTAGAAATTTCGTGACAAGCTATGGAAACTGATCGAGTTTTCATTAAATTTTAATTTAGAACAAGAGTTGAGGCTACCCTACGACGCTTGCAGAGAAAAATTACTTGGCTCCACTAGTGAGGGAAGCGTAGAAAACGTTCCTCATTTTGAGGGGAACTGGAGCTGGATTATCAAGCTATTTACGTACTCGTTGTCGTACAGCTGACAGCGTAAGTTTTGGGTGAATTTGGTTGCTCTACGTGCTACAATGTAGCCAAGTCTACTTGAAAAAAAAAAAAAATTCGGGACCAGCTTTACCGCTGCTACGACGTAAATTGGGTGGGAATCTGCCCTGAACCCGTGTTTGAGTAGCCTTTCCCTCCTCATTTTGCTCGTGCTTTTTTATAACGTATGACTCGTCAGTGGGAGCACGACTGTCAGATCAACATCCATTGCTCGATAAAATTATAAAATGTGTTTTTTTTTTGATGAAATGTTGGCGCAAAGACCAAGCTCGTGAATTTTGTCAAAATAAAGACAATTAAATCAGGAGAGAAGCAGGGAGTGTGAGTTTTCTTTTCTTGCCTTCAATTTGTCTTTTCTAAATCGAGAGCTGCTTGGATGCACGTTTCTTGCGCACAGTTTTGGACGGGCACCATTTTTTAGACTACCATCCTCAATTGCGCATTGGAGTCGCGCAGCATTGTGAATTCTTCGGTTTAGATTTAGGTTCAAAACTGAGTCTGAATTGCCTCTTTAGAAATTGACGTAATTATTTGTGCATTCGTATCTGATCTATTTTTTTGCAGCCTGTTTTATTAATACTTCAGTGTAGGTTCTTGAATTGGTAAACGGCTAATTTTCTTACATAGATTTGTTTTTCCGTCTACATGGTCGTCTTGAATTATGACGTGACAGGAATTTGAGATGTGCGTGAGACGACATCGTTGAGCCAAATGACGTTTTTAATTAGATGACAGAGTTTAATGAAATGACATTGTTTAAGGAGAAGGCTGCATTTAATTAAATGGGATCGACCAGTGAGACGACATCGGTTTGGGAAATTATATTATTTTTTGGGGTTGCATCATACATAAAAAATGAGCTTGCAACGTTTAATTAGACAGAATCGTTTATTGAGACGGTATCGATTGAAGAGATGGTGCTGTTTAATGTGATGGTATCGTTTAATGAGATGACATAGTTTAATGAGGTAGTATCGTTCAATGGGGTTACATCGTGTGACGAGATGGCTGCAATCAATAAAATGAGAACATTCTTTACATAATCGCGTTTACAGCGATAAGCACAGTTAATGAGATAGTGTCTAATTAGATGACAGCGCTTGCTAATGTTTTTTAGGATGGCGATTAATGAGGCAGCGTGTGATGAAATCTAGTGTGTAATCAGTTTTGTTAAGACTTTTTCTCTTTGTTTCTAATTGTTAATTCATTCGAAAGCACGACTGTAAGTTGAACATGAAGCAAACGTAGTGTTACTGATATGAGTGTTGCAATAAATGTATTTTTTACATTTATTGTGTTTACATTTGCTGTAAATAACTATTTATGGAAAGATATGTATGTCAGCAATAAACAAATACTGAAAAAATCGATATTTTAATTAATTGATAAAATTATTGACCAAGCATCAAAAATAAGGGAGAATAAAATAGATGTGTGATTTAATATTGCCTGACTTCAATGCGGGGGTGATACCGATGTACTCTGTAGCGACATTTCAGCACGAGTGGGATATACAACTATAAGCAGTCCATGCGATTGAACCTATTTCCTGCACATCAAAATGTAAAGATTACGTCTAAAGTGAGTCAGTGATTTATTTATACCTCTCATTGGACTCGTGGTGTTAAGTCGATTTTATTGAGCAATTTTTACTTCAAGTCTTCAAATTATAATCACTACTACTTGTGTTGTTAGGAAAACATTCATGAAAATGTACCGTACATGTATTTACATTTTATTCGAGATTTATGTTTCATGCGCATGACCATTTATCCTTCCACTCAGAGCTTGTACCTTTTGGCGAGGCGCCATGATCTACTTCTACAGTACCTAATTCTGATGGCTACTTGCCTGGCTCATGTTGTTTTCTACAGCTTCCGCTTTTGGTCCTGAAAGTCTGAGGCGAACTTTTAAAAGAAATATTACCTCGAAGAAAGTTTAGGTTTACAGTTTTTCGGATCTACCTCTGAATTACGATGAAAACAGTTGACTTGTCCTGTTTTACCCCTCGCCTCTCACCAGCTACTACAAAGATAGGCTAAAGATACCCAATTCTTGAACTTTTTCCCAGCGTTACTCCCAGTTTAACTTTTCCGCCAAAACATCTATGATTTTAGCAGCACTGTTAAGAGGCTATACTTGGGCGACCAAAATCTTTGATGCCCAGACGAAAAATTGATCTGGGTGAGGCGTGATGACGTGGCTCACGTGTGCAAGGGTTAAGGTATCATCTATTCGAAGCTAGGCCAGCTAAGATAGTAGGGTTTCCGCGTTCCTTCCGAATGAGTTTCTATTTCACTGCTAAAATCGTCCTTAAAAAATGTGAATAGAGTCTCCACCATTTCAAATGCAACCACTCCTGCTTCGTGTCCACCAAGACCAGGAAACTTTATGACCCGGGGTTGGATTTTTAGTCAATTCAAGTCGTCGTAACAGTACAGCGCGGAGCATAAATTCGCTTAGAAGAACTTCCACTGCGAGCAGTTCTGTCACCACGCCGTGAAATATATGAAAATTGCCCGTGACGTCGCCAGAGATACAGGGGTCTCAAGAGGAAGTAACTGCATTTTTCGCATTCAATGGTAGGATAGTGGCGCTGTAAATCTTCAGCTCCACTAATCGCGTACCCTCAGAAGTGTTATCGTAACCCATTAACTAAACAATCCTTCTACCTCAATGGGAACCCAAATACGGGGTTCATTAGAGACCTTCAGAAATGAGAGGTCAGCAGGTACGGGACGCTGAGAGGAGGATCGAGGTGTAGGAAAAGAGGAAGGAGGTGAGGGGAAGGACGGGGAGGGCCTGTCACTTTGGTCATTTATCATGGCCGTGTGGACGTCCATACAACGCCGGACTCGCGCTCAGGAGAGGATGTGGCCTTCCAGCGAGGTGCCGAATCTCTGGGTCCAGATCTGCTTTGCTTCTTGTGTTCTCGTCGCAGGTCTTGTGGTATTCGGCGTGCACTGCTGTTGGCATGATTGAACCGAGGTAACCGAATGAAGTCATTTGTAAATACAATCTCACGCGTAAGGAACTCGGTAACTCCAATTCAAGTTTCCCGATGGATATTTATGAAACTTTTACCTTTTTGCACATGCCATGCAATCACGGAGCAGAAATGGAGGTAGGTTATCCCTTTTCACTATACAGTAATTACAAGTTAAGCGTATAGAGACTAACCACTATACTTACCCGATTTAGATGTTGAATTCAAATCATACCTTAATGTTTGTGAAATAAATATCTACAATTTTAATGAAACATTTTAGCAGAAACAAATGTAAATTATCTCGACTCACAGTTACTACAAGTTAAGCTCGGAAAGACAAATGACTATACTGATGCTACATAAATCTTAAATGCAACAGATTCTAATGCTTGAACGACAAATGTTCACTATCGTATTGAAAGGTTTTACACCACCTGTTTTTGTCTTTATGGTATGACAATCACGGAACAGATCTTTGGGTAAATTTGTATGCGGCGTACCTTTAAACTTTCTACTACGTTACAGTACACTTCTCTTCATTTTAAGCGCAATGAATGGCACGCACTTGGTGATCATGGTATACGCTTCAAGTTTATTCTTGATCACTCATGCTTTTATATTATTTTGTTATTTGGCGTTGATGAGATTCTATTTGGAGCTACAGATCAGTTCCACGCTGAAATGCTAGAAGATTCTAATCACCTGGAATGCTAGAAAACTCAAAACACCAGGAATATTCTGAAGAAAAAATAATATTCAGTCCGAGTGCAACTTCGCCTATCGCGACGAGCGCTAGCAGCATTGCGTCGTTTCGCTGACACAACATTTGTTGTCAAAAATTCATTGATCCCAGTGCAAGATTGGTGTCCTGAAGCATAAAGAAGCTTAGCGTTCCAATATTCCAGTCCCCGAGGCGCTTGAACTCGTCAAGAGGATTTGGGAAACCGCTCCATGTTTTGTTGCAGAGTCGTCAGTTCCTTGAAGTATCGTTTCTCTTCAGCTCGATGTGCTGCCAATACACGAGCACAAAGCGGGCCGGGGTAACGGATTGATATAACTCGACATGCTTGTGAGATGGTACAAGGACAATTCAGGCGGTACAAGGACAATTCAGGCGGTACAAGGAGAATTCAGGCAGTATACAAGGGGAATTCAGGCGGTACAAGAATTCAGGCGGTATACAAGGAGAATGCAGGCGGTAAGAAGAGAATTCAGGCGGTACAAGAATTCAGGCAGTATACAAGGAGGATTCAGGCGGTATTCAAAGAGTATTCAGGCGGTAAACAAGGAGGATTCAGGCGGTATACGAGGAGAATCAAGGCGGTACAAGGAGAATTTAGACGGTATACAAGGAGAATTCAGGCAGTATAAGAATTCAGCCGGTAAAAGAAGAATTCAGGCGGTACAAGGAGAATTCAGACGGTACACATTCAGGCAGTACAAGGAGAATTCAGACGGTACAAAGAATTCAGGCAGTTCAAGGAGAATTCAGACGGTACATGGAGAATTCAGGCGGTACAAGGAGAATTCAGGCAGTACAAAGAGAATTCAAGCAGTGCAAGGAGAATTCAGACGGTACAAGGAGAATTCAGGCAGTACAAAGAGAATTCAGGCAGGACAAGGAGAATTCAGACGGTACAAGGAGAAGTCAGGCAGTACAAGGAGAATTCAGACGGTACAAGGAGGATTCAGACGGTACAAGGAGAATTCAGACGGTACAAGGAGAATTCAGACGGTACTAAGAGAATTCAGGCAGTACAAGGAGAATTCAGACGGTACAAGGAAAATCTTGGGTAGTGTAGCAGCGAGGTGGAAGTGCGCTGCTGTCGCTTTGCAGTGGAATAGGGTGATCACTTGTAGACATCCGTGTATGAAATTAAAGCAAAGGCTTGAGATTTTTCACTCAAAATCTTTACGATGATGCAGTATCCAGTTTGAATTTTTACATTGGAATTGTTAATCCAGAGAGGTAAGATTTTCCCCTCGAAATCTGTGAGTTGACGCAGTATTCAGTTTCTCCATTTACGTAATTATTGAGTGAAGTAGAAATTTGAGGCTTTTCATTCGAAATCTGTGAGCCGACGTAGGATCCAGTTCGCGTGTTTGTTGAATTATTGAAAAATAACGTTGATTGCGTCGTCTCGCCTAAATTCATGGAGATATTTTATTTCCACTAGTGAGATAAAATCAGGCTACGTTGGTTTGCAACTTTGCATACGTGTGATATATGTCTATCAGTTGAAATTGGCCCATCCACAGTATTGTTTCTGAGTGAGATTCACCTCGATTCGCTACATGGGAGGGATTCTTGACAGTCAGCCTCTGCCTTCTTGGAGGCTCTTGTCGTGCTAAATCAGAGCCAAATTTGGTGTGTTAAAGCATAATTTTGCAGTTGTAGCTCTTGGAATTGATTATGAATCGATCATAAAATAAGCAATATAAATATTTTAAAACATCTGGACATTTGTGCAAACGTTTGCTTGTGATGTAATCTACTTTATATCTGGGAATCATCGTGCATTTTGCACTTTTGGTCAATTTTCATCATGCTTCGAGTTCTCTTACGTTCAGCTTGGTTGAAATTTCTGTTTAACAGTTTGACTTTATCTCTTTGTTTTTATTTTTAATCTAATTGAGTTAAGCAAGTTTGTTAAACCGATAATCGGCTTCAACGAAATGATTTATTTATTCTTTGCTTTTAAGTAAATTCATTCCAATTCCTAGTGTTGATACTTGAAGAACAATTTGATGTAACTAATTGCTCATTATTGGTTTGACATGCATTTTCAATTAAGAGTTTCGATAAAACGTAGTGTGAACACTTCTTCTACACGATCATGGGTTTATTTTGATTTTGTGCGAAATGATTTTTTCACGTCTCGAATATTTTTGTACGTTACAATGAAGACTTTCATGAAAGCAAATACGCAAAATCGTAAACTAAAGTGTGCTGAACGTACAACTCTTGATGTTTGATAGGAATTGGGTCACTTTTGATGGGTCACCGATTTTGGGTACTTGCCGTTTCGGTTTTCCAACTTTGGTATCAACTGACAAATGCGTTCCGTGAACGATCTGTAAGCTGAAACGAGCATTCCCGGAGAATCCATTTTCTTTTGCACGGGAGGACACTTCTTTTGTTACATTAGCCTGGGTCTATAGGGAGCGCTACGCTCGTGAGTTGGATCGAGGGGCCGCGTATGGTTTCCAGCACAACGCTGCAATATAAAGGCGAGACTGCGAGCTTATTGCCAGGGCTTTATGCTTATTAAGTACTCCTGCCATGCGGAGAAGGCTCAAAATTGTGGGGCTGAGCTCCCATCTTTGAGGCCTCGTATGAAGCGCCATAACCACCTCCCTCAAAACCTATATTACTAAGCCAGCTTGCCTCTGCAGCAACCGATTACGACCTCACCAACTACTTGCCTGGAGGTATTGCCAAGTTTAGCTGCATTCGTTATGACGCTCGCAGCAATATTCGGCATTTTAGCTAGATGTGGACGCTGAGCTTGTGTGCTCTGCAGCTGCTTCATTGAAGCCACGCTTCGACAACAGCGCTCTCGGCACCGGTGTTGTATCATCGATTACGACCACACTATCGAGTAATAAGCGATAAGTGCTTTCTGGATGAGTGGACCTTAGCTAAGCTTTAGCTCTGCCAAATTGAATGCGTACGATTGCGAGTGCATCAGAGAATATTCAGTTTCAGTGACAAAGTTGAGGATGATCTAATGAGGTAAACTTGAATTTTATTCCTGGGTTTGGAAGTTTTCAAGTTTCAGTGAAACTGGTGCCGAACACCAGCTGATGGAAGGTGGTCTAGCACATGCAGTGTTGCATGCACATTTGTGAGTCGTCTTTTATTTGGTTGCGGAGCTTCGATGAAATTTTCAAGGGTTGGTTTAAAAGTGATAGGGGAGCGTTCATTAACGGACAGGTCGTCGATTTAATTTGATTATGAAACTCACATACTGACATCGAGCATAATCCTCATAATTTAGGAAGCGACCGGGATGTTGAATTTAAGAGACCCTACCCCAAATAACATGGTTGTGATTAGGGTTTGCATACCGGGATCCCGGATGGTTTGGGGCTGAAATTTCCCGGTCCGGGAATTCCTTATTTCCCGGGAATTTCCTGGGATTCTAAATAGTATGCATATTTCAAGATTTTAGGGAGAAAATAACTTGAAAAAAACATGCTGTTTCCCGGGATTTTATATAGTAAGCATATTTCAAGATATTAAGAAAATAATTTTAAATTATGCTGTTTCCCGGGATTCTAAATAGTATACATATTTCAAGATATTTGTGAAAAATCATTTAAAATCATGCTGTTTAATATGATTAAGTAATTAGAGAGCTCAAGATAGAACTTGAGTGTTTCAATATTATTGCAATTTACATCACTACACAGTGTAGTCTACACTATCTCATAATATAGTTCAACTATTGCAGCGGAATATATTTTGTGGTTTGGTTTTGCAGGGAATAAAGAATAGACTGTAATAGATACGATGACAACGACCGATATTGTAGAAACTAAAACCTTTGTGTGGCGATACTATGTTAAAGATGCAACTGGAGAAAGTGTGAAGTGAGAAGTGCGGTAAGAATTTACTTTGCATAGGCTTGTCTAAAAGTGGTTTGTTACGTCACCTAAAGAGTAAACACAACATAGTGAAGCCTGAAACTGTAGACCCAGTTGCGTCAACTAGTAGCTGAGAAAAAAGGATTCGAATGTGAACAAAGCGCCCTCATGCAAGATAGAGCAGTAGTGAAAGCATTAAACCTAAACAAACAAAAATAACAAGTTTCGTAAAGGTGCATCAAAGTACTCCGGAAGAACAAGTGACCAAGCTTGTAGCAGTTGATGGCGTGTCTGTAAATACAGTTACAAAGAGTGAATTCATTAAAGAATCCTTCTCAGATAAAGGGTTTTCGTTCCCTAAATTGCCAAATGCTGTGATGGCATGGCAACAAATTCCAATAGCATAAATGTTGATGTTGATAAAGAAATCCCGGTAATTTCTGCGATTGTGTTCCTGAAATCATGAGATTCCGGGATTCTCATTTTGTCCCGGGATTGCAAACACTAGTTGTGATTCAGTATTGTTAATGGGAGCATGTCTAGTTCAAAAACTACGCTGAAGAAAAGAATCTGATTTAGGGAGGATTTCGTAAGACGTTGTGTTTTTTCTTCGGTATTTTGGATGCTTGCTGGAAATGAGCAACAGTAATCTCATACGGACCTGCGTGTACTGCCTGGATCTCGTCCACCTTTTCGTTCTCCTATCCTATCTCCTTTCATCATGCGACTCAAGTTACTGTGCTCCTCTATGGTCAAGGACTTTGATTTATTATTATTACTGTCTTTATTGCTATTCGATGAAATGGAAGGTAGTTTAAAGAGTTTTTTATTAAAGATAATTATGGATTGCAAATCAGTTTAAAGACGAGTTTTAAAAGATCGAAACGTTTTTATGTCAACGTTTAAACAAACACAGAACGCACCACGTGGCGTACGTGTTTTTTAAATGATAATTGAAGTAATTTAAATAATAATGGATTTCTCACGCCCGCAAGGGCATGCTTAAATTTGCGCCCGCCAATTCTTTTTGCTTGCTGTTTTACACCATTTTTGATATGCCTCTCCTGAATTTTGTGTTTCCGAAACAAAGTTGCATCAATTATGAGCTAGTGATATAGCAGCATTTCTTACATCTTTCCTCGTTTAATCCACCCGAAAGGTGTCAGGCTGAGGTGCTATACATCTAGAGTTTGTAAAACCCCTTAATTGTGTCGTGATGAAGTAAAAAAATCAGCGGATTGAAAAGTGACGGAAAAATTCAAAGGTTTGATGAAACTGAACGTTGCTGGATTAATTCCATCATCAAAAGAAAACGTGGCAAAGGGCACGAGGAAAAATTCAATGTAAATCAATTAACGGGAATACCATATTTTCTTGTTTTACGATTTGCTGCTGAGAATGGGATTTGTTTTAAAACGTTCTTGTTAATATGTACTTGAAATTTCATATTCATTTTTTTTAACTCCTTATTAACTAAGGTGTCCGTCAAATAAAAGATTTACTACAATTCTAAGCTAAGTGTCTTTTGGGTTATTTAAGTCGCTTTTTGTTTTTATATACGTTCCTCGAGTCAGGTTGTAGGGTGTAATTGGTTAAATCGTCTTTAGTAATGAAGGAACGGGAATTCTTTTTACTTTATTTACCCGTTTTTAAAAACAACAAAAATAAATGTTAGCTTTAATAAGAATTTGCTTCACCTAAATACCCCGACCACGTTTACTAAGCCTCTATAATTGATAGTTAGATAAATTACAAATAGGCTAAATAATACTCATACCGGTAGGTAGCATAAGTATTGATTAAAGAAATCAGAGAAAAATGCTCCAATCAGACCATGGAAATTTTTTTACGAAGGAAGTGCGATGATAGGTTCCGAGAATTTAAATAAGCACTGGACTGAAGAATTCTAATTCAACCTTTGTATCTGATGGAGCTGTAATGAGATTGCAGATTTCAGCCGAAATTCATCCGTAAGAATTTCTAAGATTTTATTGCATTGAAAATTCATCGAATACACCGCCTCTCAACTCACCACTCAGTTCTTGGTCTCCAGATCAGCAGCTGAGTGCAGTCTATTCACACGCTCGATCTTCTGTGCAACAGCTGTAGTGAAGCTGCCAAGAATTCCCTAAAGAAGTCACCAATCGTTCCCGTTGTGTTGAAGAGGCTTTGGAGTATGATTTTCTTGTTCTGTTGGTTTCCTTTACGCGAGTTCCACTTAATTTAGGGCGAGGGTAAAGGCAACACTCGTGAGCCTACGGAACACAGACGCTTTGAGTCACGTCGTGTCTGGTTGGCAGCGTTAGGCCTGCTGGTGTTATTTGCAGCGATACTGGTCGAGGGGAAGGCATTGAATGGTGTTGTCTTAGTTAGGTGGTGGTGCTAAATGGGCGATGTCATCGAGTTGATTCTTGAACAGTTGTAGCGAGTGGTATGGGCCCAGACGTGTTCTCGATCAAGTGGACGATGTAAAATTGGTTTTGTCGTGGTGAGTGTTTTTGAGTTGGGTAATCGATAGAGACATCTCGAGTGTCGTAGTTTGTGTTTTATTTGGGAACATAGTCGAATGAGCGTTGTCAGTAGTTTTGTCGAGGTCAAAATGTCGGAATGGACATAGTAGAGCAACGTTGTTGAGGTGAGTGTTATTGAGGGGCGTAGTCGAGAAGAGCGTTGTGAGCAGTGTTGAGGACGTGATGCGGATGATCGAGTTGGAATATTTCCTGAAGTTGACCTCTCTCGGCTGCCTTGACTCCCTCGCACGTGTGCGCTAGGTGATGCATCGGAGGATTCATTTCCGTTTCTGAGCAATGCAGTTGTTGCTAGGAAACGTGTGTTGACGTGGCGATCGAGTCAGGAAGAGGTGTTCAAGGACGTTGCTTTCCCCAGCGTTGACTCAATATTTGTCTAGAAACATTGTAAACACCATGATTGAACTAACGTTTATTTGATTCCCCTATTACATCAATTGGAATCTATTCTCTTCACGTATTTCCTTCGTCACTTCGTTCGAATTTTAAGTATTTGGATCTCAATTTGCATGCAGCTGCACGTATATTTCATTGAAGCTACCGATATATTTTTATTCAATTGTTAATATGCGGGACTGTTTTCGCGGAGGCTGTTAAATTTCGAATTGTCCTTAATTTTTAGCTTGACTGTAGCGCAATGTCATCTTGACTCGTAAAATGATGTTGATAGGAATGCATTTCTTGAAGGTACGTGTAATAAAGTTTTGGAATTTGCCATATTGGCCTTGAAATATCCTTATTAGAATTATTGTTTTTCATTGCAAAGTAAAATGTGTTTGTGTTACGCGAAACAAACATTAGAAAACATCGCACTTGAATGTAGTCTCCGATGTTCCAGTTCATGTTAGAAATAATCTACGCTGATTAAGTGATAAAATGGCGTTGAAAGTATCAACTTATCCTCTAAATGAGTTATAGCAAAAAAATCTTGCTTGCGTTGGAAAATTACAAATAAGTATCCCAGCGACATCTGAGCGCCGGGAATTGGTTTAGATAAACCGAGGCTTTGAATTTTTGAGCTTCCTGTTCTGTTTCATGGCTAAAAATGTGCACCGTGCATTATGGTGCACATGACTCCGAATTTAATACCGAGCAGTAATTCAATTTTTTACTTTTGACGTTCGCAATTTCAAATTCTAGCCTAATTCAATGAGGCTGGTGCAAAACGCTAGTGAGTCGCTGTGCAAAGTTGGCAGAGATGCGGACTGCTGAATTGTCGGGAATTACGTAGGCCGCCCCGCAGCATCTCTCGTGGCTCTAATCAACTCCCTTCTCATTTTTGCCCTCACGCCTTCATTTGCGCACGCGTGTCGCAGCGCTCGCTAATGTGGCTTGTTTGCATCGATGTTTTTGTGTCCTTCATGCGTGGCGAATGCGGACTTGTGATGGGATTAGGGCGCGTAATGATCGAGTGATGGTCTCACAACTGGGAAGCAAAACTGCAGCGGTGGTAGCAGAAGTGTGGAGCAAAACTGAATGATGGTCATACAACTGGGAAGCAAAACTGGCGTGATGGTAACAGAACAGTGGAGCAAACTGAAGTGATGGCCACACAGCTGAGGAGCAGAAAAGGAGTGATGGTAGCAGAAGTGTGGAGCAAACTGGAGTGATGGCAATTGAAGTGATGGTAGCAGAAGTGGCTGAACTTGTTCGGGCCCACAGGTAGCTATACTCTAGTTTGACCATTGTACTAGACTTAAGAAACATTCTACCTCTGTATCACCTGTGGTAAATAAATTGTTTAAAAAATTGTTTAAAAGTGTGGGGCAAACTAAAGTGATGGTCACACAACTGAGAAGCAGAACGGGAGTGATGGTAGCAGAAGTGTGGAGCAAACTGAAGTAATGGTAATTGAAGTGTGGGGCAAACTGAAGTGATGGTCACACAACTGGGAAGCAGAACGGGAGTGATGATAACAGAAGTGTGGAGTAAAATGGAGTGATGGGAACAGAAGTGTGGAGCAAACTGAAGTGATGGTAACAGAAGTGTCGAACAAAACTGGGTGAAGAAACTTCCGCTACGAGGGTCAAGGTTGTCTGGAAATTGAAACTGTGACAAAACTGTCTGGGAAATGGCATTCTTGGGCAAAATTATGTAGAAACTGTAGTTCCTGCATGGGAAATGTTGTGCGGAAACTGCGGCTGCTGGGCAAAGCTATGTGTGGAAACGTGTGTGGTAGAATGTGAATTAATCTCAAAATTTAGGGAGATAGTGACGGTTCAAAAAAAGTCTGTAATTTCTGGATAGATTTTTCTGAAATTTTCACTGCAGGTGTGAAATGATTCAACGATTATTTTATGATTGTTATGTTTTTTTCGCATCAGCATCAAAAAATTTTTTTAACCGTCAAAATTGGGATCCATGGAAAATTTGTCAAGGCTTGCAGTTTTGAAGCTACAGAACCGGCAATTCGTTTTTAGATAGCTTATGTAAATTCTCTAACGATAAGGGCAAAAGGATTTTCGATAATTCTATTTTTTTAATTATAGTGATTTTTTGAAAAAATTTACTTGCTTCTCTTGTTTTTCTTTTTTTCGTGTCGTACAGTTTTCAAACTAGAAATATTTCAAAAATTGAAATTATCTCATCGATAGAATTTGCTAAGCCCTATCAAATGATATATTTCCCATTCGTGTACTCCAAAAATTGTGGATGGAGAATCATTTTAAAATAGAAAAAATTGCAAGTGTTCAGGACAGCCGTTTTTCTAAAAAATGTTCTTATTTTTTCCCTAATTTTTTAACCTAGTCAGTTTTTACATATTGACTCTAGTGTTTCATAGCCGTTTTTGAGCCCTATCGATTGATATAATGGCCATTTCTGAACTTTCAAAACTGTACTTTCAAAAAAATCTATATCAAAAACAATAAATGCAAGTTTCAGAACAGCTGATATACTTTAAATCTTTTTTTCATTTTTCAAACAAAATTTTTTTGGATCAACTATACTGCTGTGTAGCTCTTTTCAAAATTTTTCAATAGATATATTTGCTATTCCTGTACCTTCAAAACTACGGGAGGCGATTAGATGCTTACACAACAAGCTAATTAGCTGATGACTCAGAGCAGCCGGACTCAAAACAAACATTCACTTACATCATCATAATTTATCATCGAGTGTTAGAATGTTAGAAGCATTTCAAGCAAGGCCATGAATGAACTCTCTTGCTATTCCCCTAGAGGAACGCCCAAAACTGACTCGTAATACGGGGGGGAAGGGGGAGATCACCCATCTATTGACGCGCGCTAAGGTCACGCTAGTGCGCGTCTTCTACCCAGTCTAGGAGACGAACCAATGCACGTACTTGGGAGCCAACTAGATCGTTGGATGCGCAAGAAAATTCTCTATAAGATGAATATAGAAACCGAAAATCTCTAATCCTTCAGATTCCTACTGTTACCGTCTCCTTAAGACTGGAGGCGAAACTGATCGGAAACTCACGCAGGAGTAAACTAGGACAAAATAACATCATGGCACGAGTACTACAGTGAGATTTAGCGAACTTCCAGCGACAGTCGTGCCATGCGCTTCTAAATTACTCCACAATTAGGTTTTCTTGTGCGCATTTGAAAAACACGCTGAATAGAAAACAATTTTACCGCATTTGATGGACAGAGATACTCATCTTTTATCGTAATTAGCATGTGCCAGGGATGACTGCAAGGAAACAGACACAATCAAATCCAGCCTTCTTAGCTGGTAGAAATTAACAGCAAGTTTCAAACATCCCACGCACCTTTCTGCTTAATTTTAGCGCGCTCGATCTCGATCGAGAGCGAGTGTCAATGTTGACGCTGTGGACCGTCCTGTGATGAGAGGTGTGTCCTACCCGATGTGGGCTGCTCACCTGTCTTAGTTGGGGCTGCTGCTCACCTGTCTTAATTAGGAAGTTTGTAGGAGCATCATCTATCTTCTTTAATTCTTATAATCAACAAAAACGAGAACTGAGTTCTCGTAATGTACGATAAAGCAATCAGTCGCCAATTCTGAAGGCATGCACGCGGATTTACGCGGGCGTCGAGCTGTTTTACGATGTAATTTACTAATATAATCCCCTTAATTTGGGGCGTCAATGGTTTTGTGGTGAGTCGTTCTTTGAAAATGTTTGCTTAGTCGAAAGAAGTATTGTGAATAGTTGTTTGTTAAGGATTCTAAGATGAGAGATATAACCTGCAGTGGAAGTGTTCCTGAATGTTGTGTGTTCATTTGAATATTTATTGAGGTGTTGTAAATTATACATGGAAACTTTTGGCTTATAACGATAATTACTGCACTAATAGAGTGAAGTATTGAACGTATCGGTAATGAATAATTTGTATTATGGGATATTATTATTGTAAGATTTGAATGCTTTTCAAACGCTATTGGTCATGGTATTCAATCTACACCTACACGTTTGACTACACCTACACGTTTGCATAAGAAACTCATTATTAACTAAACACAGTTACGTCTTTCACATTATGAATTTGTTTAATTTGATTAAAAAACCTAAATGGCACGTTTGTGTGGCTAGATACTCATAGGACGCTAGCGTATATGAAGTATTATGTACGTTAATCCGTACATTAAACTAAAACTTCACGTGGTGAACGTGGTGAATTTTCTTACTGTTAACGTCGTCATAGCACGACAGATCCATGAGAGCAGTAACTTTTATAAGTGAACTCGGTTACGCTGCGTGCTGTAGCACGTGGCGTAACCGAGTCTACTTGGAAGAACTTAGGGTTCTTTTCAATTGTACCGTTACGGTAACGGAAATTACTTGAAACTTGTGCCTGCAGGGTTCGGAGCCTCCAGCTTTTCTTTAACTTAGAGTTTATGTGAATTTGCCTTGGGGCTCCCAGCGGGGATTGTACTTTCCTTGCTAGATTTGTGCTCCCCGAGGATATGTAGGATTAATGAACCCTTCTCGAGCCAAACGCAATCCTGAGAAAAATGTACACCTCTTAAATCCCGTTTGTAGTTTGAGAAATTGACGCTCCGATGACGCATTCTGATGAACGCTTAAAGCATTTGTTGCAAGAGGATATATATCGTTGGTCTGCTTATTTTTGCAGTCGCAGCTGAGCATAAGGTGCTTTTCTTTTTTTAGTTTTACGTCATTTTTCTCTTGATTGCTAACGAGGCTGGCGTTTTGTGGTGCCATGAATCATTATGCGTGCATTTTAGTTACGTTTTCTGAAAACTCTTTGATACATGCCTGATATTTTTGATACCATTGGTGTTTATGGTGTGATTATACCAACTTCATGTGCGACTGTAAGGGGTGCTTCAGAAATGTATACCTAACGTTTAAATGCTTTAAAATTGAAAATCGTGAACTGATTTTTAACACACTTGGTTTCATTCGATGCAGAAATAAATTCTCGATCACATCTTCGTAAAACTTTTCCAAATGAAGATAAAATTTTTATTCGAAAAACAGAAATTAATTAAACAATAATCTAAAACTGTCTTGTTCAGTGCGTAAATTGTTGTAACTGGATTTTGTAGAGATAGAAGTGCAAATCTTTTCAAATAATTCGACTGTTGATTGCACGGCACGTATTTAAATCATTTCTTCGTTATGTAAATCATTGATTTCATAGAATCATCGTGAAAGTCAAATTAATATTTTCCTGCATTCTTGCATTTCTTATTCGTCCACTTTAAGCTTTGTTCAAATTGAGCACAGTTCCTTCATTATTAAACTTGAGCACATTGCGATACTTGATTAGTTTAGTTGGAGATGATCTGCCAGGAGAAGCTACTGAAAATAACTAGGGCACTTGTTTGTTTGTATCCTCTTGTTTAAATACAGCTAAAAAAGTTTTAAAAAAGTTGATGTTGCAGGAATTATAACAAAGTAGTTTTCATTTCCAGTAAAATAGTTCTTATTTGGAGGAAAATAGCATGTAAAACTTTACAAGATTTGGTCACAATTCAGCAGTCTTCTTTCATTTGCAGCTATTAAAAACGGATGATATTTTTCACAAGCCGGATTTGCGAATGCAAATGCCAAGATAACGAAAGAGAAAGCGCATCGGACACAAACTGCAAAGGATCAGAGTAAATTGAGGCCATTTTTAACACCTCAAAAAATTTCCATTGGTATAAATTATCCTCTTCTTCGTCTACATACTACTTTGTGCAGGTTTTATGGTCATTTATTGCACAATGACTACTTTTTGCCTTTGTACCTGGTCAAAATAGCGTTCATAGTTAAATAGCATTTATGCCATAAATGAAATTCTTTACATGCATTTATAGTCGTTATAGCATTAATAGAATAAATGCTAGAAATCCAGGCAGGCCCTAGGGTATGAATTAATTTTTGCGTCCAATGAGACAGATTGTGTTGAAATCGATTCACTATTTTCAACTATATCAGCATTTAAAAGAGGTGGAATCCATATATGAAAACACAGGGTACAGCTGTTAATTCCTATTTCTAATATTTATGAAAAATCCGAAAGAATTGAAGTTACAGTTAATAAATAAAATAATTCCTGGAGATAATTGTGTGCACTTGGAGATTCCTATTCGTATCAATTTAGCGCAATGTGGTTTATGTGTTTACATTCCTGCTGTGCATGAGCGGCCAATATGCAAAGCTTTACGGTATCCGTAAATCTGCTGTATATAATATTCCTCAGCCAAGAAATACTAAGCGTGCAAATTGAACTGCCATTAACCTTGTGCTACATCACAATTTCATTATAATGAAACCTTTACCTCTGAATAAATGTTGGGGGCCACTTTGGTTAGCGTCAAGGAGGTTTAAATATATCCAACTTCCTTGGTTAGCGTTGTCTAATTTGACAGCGCTCTCAGAAATGAACGTCCTGGAACCTTACTGGATAGTTTCACGTCTGGTTCTGAAATGACGTCTCCTGCGATGTGGAAGGATCTGCCCTCACCGTCCATGCTGCTCAAAGCCGGCCTTTCATCTGCCTCGGCGTATTAATTAAAGCACACCGGCCTGTGCCTCAACACCGCCGTGATCATCGCATGGTGCGCACTAAGCTCGCCTGCTCCATTCTGCGACCCGCCCGCCGTGCTGCTGCCGGCAGCGGCTGCGCTCTTTGTTGAGCGGCCGATAGGTTCTTCAGGTTTCAGAGGTTATTATCATACGCCCTTCATTTCAAAATAGAAATGCGAACTGGTATTTTCGAGGATGAAGATCTGTGCCTGTGTCTGAAATGCTGAGGAATGATGAGCCTTTCCTGCGGGAACATCCTTTGCACCAAGAACATTTCTGGCTTGTACGTTACGGCGAGGCAGACACTGCTTGGCACATAACTTTCAGCAAATAAATAATGGTTGGCTATACATAATGACCTTCCCATACGCATGAGAAGGTTGGCCTCGAGTGGAAGCATTTACGTAGCGCGCAAAGCCTTTTTACTTCACTCGAAATGTTAAATTTTGTTGAAACACTCATCAACTTTTAACTCTACGGAAGTTGCTAACATTGTTTCATACACGAACTTCAAAGTTTCACGACCTTGGGGGTCGATTATCGCTCCCAGGGTGAAGATGTGAAGTCTGGAACCACAGATTAGACATGTCTTCTTTGGTTGAAATAAAAGCCTTCTTTGGTTGAAATAATGAAGTCGTTTTTGTGAAAAACAATCTATTTTGGTTCACTGCTCTCTTCATTTCAGCATCTATTACTTCCGTCTCAAACTTCTATTAGGTCGATTCATCAATAATTTCTCATTTTTCTAAAATTTAATTTAGAAGTATTTTTTGTTCATGTAAAACAATCAAATTTTGATTTGCTAGTCTAAGTTCTAGTATAAATTCTCTTACCATTTTTCAGAGCCATTTAATCTGTGGCATTGCAGTAAAATAACTTTTGAAATGGAAGACCTAAAGTTACATGTTCGACCTGTGATGTTGTGTGAGTCTAAACAGGAAAATGTTGCAGCAGAGACAGCGAGAAAAGGAGACAGCATTTATGACCAGGATATCCCAACAGATCAAAAACTATAAAGGTGGTTCACAAAATTGTGCTTTGGTCATTTGAGCTTTGATGACAAGCCTAGGCCTAGGCGCTTATTATCGATATGATGATGCTTTAAGAACGTTTGTGGAGAATGATCCTCTTCTAAGCATTCATGAATTAGCAAAAGAACTTCTTATCCAAGGCAGTGTGTGGATGAAAATCTGAGAAATAAACGTCCAGCACTTGTCAACAGAAAAATGGTCATCCTCCTTCATGAAAACATGCTGCAAAAGTGATGAAAGAAAAATTTCTGAAACTCGGCTAGTCTGTAATACCTCATCCATCTTATTCCCATATTCCCCTTGATTGATTTTTATTTTTTTAGGTTTTTCCGGAATGCCCTTCAAGGCATAAAATTCAATGAAGACAATCAAATGAGAGAGTACATCCAAAGCTTTTTTGAATCGAAACAGTCTTTAATGTATTAGGATGGCATTGAAAAGTTAATTGGCTAATGGGACGACATTAAAAATAATGGTGATTATACGGTTGATTAAAGCTTGTTAATTTGGTTTGCATCATACGCTGAATTAAAGATCATAAAACGGAAATTATTTATGAATCAATCTAATATTTGTTTCATTATTTTATGTCATTCTTACTTCTTCTATGCGCAGATATGAGTACATACCTTGTACATAGATTTCCCGATCCCGTAATCCCATATTTAACGGTGCTTTCTCGATCCTAGCTATTGTGAGAACACGTTTGTTGCGTCAAGGAGGCCTAAAGTAATGTATGATCTATTCTAATCATGGCGAAGGTCAAGCATGGATAGCTTGCATGAAGCATTTTGTTGCAGCAGACATTTTGAGTGACTGAGGCTGTTCATTCATACACAAAAGGTGTCTCTTGAGGATTTATGTCCTCATGGATGTACAGTCAAGCTTGCGGTACATCGCAATGCTGTACGTGCCCTGGAAACCAATCTGTCGATGTTTTAATGCGTGCTGCGATCAGCGGAATGGGTTCACATTTTCATTTCATTCTCGCCTCTGCCTCATGTGTGTGTGCGCAGCTTAAATTTCATCTGATCTTAGCGCCATTGCAGAAAAATTTCCTCCAGTAAATCGACACTGGAAGTTTCATTGCTAAAAGGCATATTTTATCGTTAAGGTTGTAATATTTTATCACTAGTATTTTATCATGTAATTATTAGATTTTATCGCTAAATTATCATTTTCTCGCTTAGATTATTATATTTTATCGCAAGGATTATGTAATTTTATCGCTTACAAATATTAGCCTTCGATTTGATGTAGGAAATTTTTCTGTAGTATTGCAAATTTCATCCGTTATAATAAAAATTAATTTTCCTTGGTAAAGCAACGTTCTAGAAACGTGAGAGTTAAGATTTATGCAGCCTTGTAAATAACGTTGTCTCCTATGATCTACTTTATTGGTTTGGCTTTGAAATGAATTGATGTTATAGAGTAAAATGAACCATCGTGGATAACAGAAAAGAGTCCTTGCTTGTAAAATGAAATAATTCTCGAGAGGGGTTGTTCATTTCACGAAATAAGTGATTTGTTACTGACGTCACGAAATATCTCTTGGCTAAATTGATAGTTTTGTTTTGTATTTTTTAAATCAATAGTCTCACGCTCAAATTTTTTGTGACCACAAATTATGTTGCTAGATATGAATAACTCTGGCGTCTCATACATTGAGGCATAATGCAGTGGAAAATTGTTTTGCTAATACCAAAGCAAGGAGGATAAAAATGCCACACGTTACTGTAACTTGTAGTTTTTACATTCTTATTCAACGTAGATAGTTCAAATTTCTACCACAGATCTTTAATAGAACGTCATTTATGGTTAATGAAGCATTCAATGCTCTAAAATTTTCAGCAGAAAAAATTCGTAGAAGTAAACGTGATATTTGAGAGGTCAAAAGTTTACGCACACAGTAAAAAATCATTTAATTCTCGGTTGCACAGCCTTTGTTCCTAGTTTAACTTTTTAGCGGAGCTTCTATGATTTTATAGAATCATAGGAGCCCTATGTTGTTGAAATTATAGATGCCCCAGTGAAAAAGTTACACTGGGTTAGTCCTACGCTTTAGATTAAGTAATTTGGTCATAGGTTGCTGTTGCTACTAAGCGTTTTAATTATATCGATGATTCTTATTAGAAATTGTCGCGTTAATATTCTCTAATTTCTTCGCTAACTCGCTTGTACCAAAGTTGAAATTTTGCTACTGTGCTAAACTCAGCTGCACCCATCCGTACACTTCTTAATTCTACCGCCTGCATCGCAGCGCTCTCTCTGATCAAGTCAACACGACACAAAAGAACATTTGTGATTGATCGCCACTGTATATAAATCACGTAACTTGGCTGATACGTGTCACTTTATATAAATCAAGTAACTTAACTAATACGTGCCACTTGATATAAATCACTTAATTTGACTAATGCATTAACCACAGTGTATTGTTCTGCACAGTATCTTTGTATCGTACTCCCATATATGATGTATTGCGCTCTCATGTATGTACCTCACAGCCTATCACACGTGCAACTCGTGCAGCATTTTACGCATGCTATTCTCATTGCACCTTACAACATTCATAGTACCTCACAACTCTCACCAAACCTCACAAGCAACTCCCACAGCATCTTACAATTCCCACAGTTCCTCACACGCAACTCCCACTGCACCACACACACACACACACACACACGCGACTGCCACAGCATCTCACAAAGCAACTTCTACAGCATTTCACGACTTCCACAGCACCATACACACACACACACGCGCGCGACTGCCACAGCATCTCACACAAGCAACTTCCACAGCATTTCACGACTCCCACAGCACCACACACACACACGCAACTGCCATAGCACCACACACATACGCGACTGCCACAGCACCACACACCCACAACCTCCACAGCACCCCGCACACACGCTGCCCCAGTCTGCATGCGACCCTATGCTACCCTCAGAATGCGATAGCGCACAGGGCTCTCGACGGTCCTGTACAGCGTCGGGCTTCATTCGGCCCTGGTGGCCGATAGGCGACAAGAAAGTATCCAGTTATTTTTAAAGCAGCAAAGTTTTTTTTCGATCTTCATTGAATAACGTATCGTGCGCTGGTTCCTGCTTCGTCTTTGTGGGAGTGCCATTCTACAGCTTCGTAGGCCGTTAAGGGCTTTAATTGAAGAATTTGGTCAGCACGTGAAGTAACTGGGGTAATTTACTTGTCCTTTCATTTTACAGGCGCTTAAACCTCGGGAATATTTGAGATTTTAGAAATTTTGCCGGAATTATTCTCGTTTTCGAAATAATTGTTTTCGAACTGAGCAAAATGGATTATTTCGGACTATTAATGGACTGAGCGAAAAAGTAGCTTCGACTTTCTTTAAAGAAGTTTTTAAAAGTCTCTTCAAGTGTAATGTTTTTAGTAGTTTTACTTTCGTCCTCTGGTTTTGGATCCCCACTGGGGATACAACTGTTGTATTTACGGGAATTGGCTCAACCAGGGGGAAAGTGTAAGGTTCCGAGCTGAAGGTTGGGTAGCAATCTTTTTATTGAGAAATATATATCTATAATTTTATAATGGATCTTATGGGTCACGTTTTTTTTGGTTCACTGCGGCTCCGTTTTCCATCACCTAATAATTTCTACTTCACCTTTTATCTTGTTTTTTAAACTTTTTTCTCTACCTTCTGTTTCAATGCGCAATAATACTTGCGTGGGAACACACTTTGGGCGTAGACTCCCCGTTCCCCAAACTCCATACCAAATGGTGCCTTCCTCCTTCTCCTCTTTGGAACACCAAAGAGGAACACCATAAATGTAAACTAACTTACCTAATTTAGTCAAATTTTGCTTTGGATTAAAGTTCAGTGAGTTTACTTCTCATCCAATGTCAATCTAAATGTGGCGTAAACATTCAGTGAAACCTCGTTCTTGCTGCTGACGTCATTTGTGAGTTACGAGTATTTACGAGCCGCGGAGATTTACTGTGTCATTCGCTCGTCTTAATTTATCTGTAAGTACGTATCCGCAATACCGTCTCCGTTCTTTTTCCCGCCCAAGACAGAGGAGGCCGTGCTTCAACTTAAGTACTTCCCCGACAGCTACTCGAAGCGACGCCCGCTGGCAAATATCAGGATCCGCTATTTTCTTTCCTCCTCCTATGTCTTTATTTATATTTCTTTTCTCCCCCTGCCATCCGTCTTACCAGACCAGGTGGCACACCTTGTAACGATTGAATGCTTCGTAGGATTGTTCTTTATTCTTAAACTTTCGCTCCAGCTGCCTGTTCCCAAAAGCTGGAAACTGAGCGGGGGCTCCCGCAGAAAAGTTCGGTCGATTTCGAAGTTCCCAGAAGGACGTCCGTCGTTCCTGCTCAGAGGAATGGCTCTCGGAGCGCTGCAGCTGGGCAGGAATTAGGTGCAGGCTTGCGTGCGGCTGCACGGTGACGAAACTCTATCCTGTAGGTGCGAGTAATTTGCGCATCGCTTGGTGTTTATCTCGTATTTAATGAAAATGAAATAATTCCGAGTAGACCTTGACAGCGACTGCAAGTTTATTATAAAATCGCGTTGATTTACTTATGGCTGTTCAAAAGTATTCTCAACGTAGTTTCCTTGTTTATAACTGTATTAACTATTCATTGTTTACTTTGGTTTACTTTGCACAATTCTAACTTTACTAGAACATGGGATTAAATTTCATGACTTTCAAAAGTCAATAACGATATTTTACGTATCATCAGTACGATAGACAGTTTTTCAAACCCCAGTGTACGTCGTTGTGTGTGAGTCTCCCATATTTTGTAAGTCGTCGAGTCTGGTAACGGAATTTATAATTCCAGAAAATGTTACGTTCCCCAAACTTCGTAAGCAATACGTACTGTTTCGAGTAGAGATCTTCGCTATCTTTTGCCTTGATAAATAAAAAACTTCATGTTTAGTAAAAAGGTAAGGTATTGTGTTGAAATTGCACGTCTTTGGGCGGTTTTCTACCTTTCAATCGTTTTTGCTTACGATAAAACTACGAGTTTTCTGGGAATTAAGAGCCGCGAGGCTTTTTCTAAAACAATTTGGATTTCAGGTGGTCTTTGAGGCTTCACAGTTTTTATATCTGGCTGTGGAAGGCGAGTAGGACCGTACACTGCATGCTTTTAGCTGTGATGGAAAAGATTTTCTGTGCAGGAGTTGAGGATTTTACGGCAACGATGGGAAGCGATTCACTCTGTTAGAATTCACCGCGCTACCATCGATGATAAATTGCATGCTTGTACATTCGAAGAGATTTGAAAACTTCTGAAACCAGACGACTTATTATTACGTCCTGTCAAATTTTGCGCATGTCAACAGGTCTTGTGTTTTTTTAATTATACTGAAGGCTTTCTTACAGCTTCATCATAACTGGATATTGTGTAGCAGGTTTTAGGTAGATTTATCCGGTTACATGGTTTTCCTAAAAGAAGTTTATGCTATACCTACGCATTTAAATTAAAGCTCGACGATAATATTAAAATAATTATTCTTTGCATGAAGTTGCACTTATTCTTTTTTATTCATTAATTAATCATTTGCGCGTACAATAATTTAATTTCTGTCACGTGTACATCATGGAGCATTTTCACTTTTTCCATATTTTTTCACACTTTTCCACGTTGCAACCTTTTTCAACTTCTGTTCTACGTTCCATCATTTTTCACATGCTTCTTCCTTACGAAACGTTTTCATTGATTTCATCGAGTTGGGTTTCGGTCGGCTCTTATAACGCGCATCTCTCCAAAGAACAGATTCAGGCCCGTAACAATTAGCATTTGCACTCATTCACGCCTGCCGTCGAGCTCGTGACTTGCACGAGGTGCCCTAAATCGTAATAGATGGAGCAACATTCATGCTCTCCGCCAGCACCGCCTGATTGTACACGTGATTCAAGACGTCGTGGCGAGGATTGCGTAGTCAACTGGGACGTTGTTTACGACGTGGGCTAAGACACGATCGACTCTCGCCACTGCAACCACGGCAGTCAAGTCATGAGATGAGGGCCAATCACGTGAACATGACACGTGGCGATCTCTTGCAGTGGGGGCATGGCGATCTCGCGCTGCTTAAAGTTAGCTCATTGGGCTTTGGTTGCCGGTGCTTACAAGTTGCTGCTTACGAGTAGGGCTTGTTCATTCTTGTTTTACGTGCATGTTTACGTGTATATTTTTTACGTCTTTGCGTGGTAGAATGAATGCTACTGGTCAAGTCGCACTGGTTAACGTATTTTTTATGTATGCTGGAAGATGATGACGTAACATATCGCTCAAAAAGAACTATGACAGTGTGGAATTTAAGAAACCGTGAATTGCTTGCACTTGCAGGGAGCCTCAACGCATCGAATTTTCTGTTCTGTTCAGAAGTGTTTCGTTTCAATAGCTAAGAATGGTTGGTTTCTTCTGTTAGATAGCCATTAATTTGTCTGTTCTGCAATAATCATTGATGTTGAAATATTTTTTGCAGGCTACCAGTAAATCTGCTTTGAAAAATCGTTTTCTATTTCGCCTCTTTCAAAATCTGGAAAATGGTTCATTCCTTACTGGTAAGTTTACTCGACTTCGTGCCTTGTAATCATTCTATAACAAGTGGTTCTCGATTGCTCGACGGGAATTTTTTCACGGATCGCATTCTAATTATTTCAAAGTTACATGGTTTCACTTATTTGCTGAATTCCTAGACACGCTCTTTACTACGACATGCCCAATTCTTGTATAAAACGTAGCTGTACGGAGAGCTGCGAAAGTTCTAAGTTAATTTGGCTAGATAACCGGGAATAGCACATAGCGTAGCCGTGCCGATGTGAAAGAATTTCAGGTGCCAGCTCTACCACAACGACAACGAGAACTGTTTGGAAATCCGGCGCTTGTCAGGTCGTCTATTACATTACCGGACAAAATGAATGCGCTCAGCCAACTGGTGGGGACGGTTTATTCCCGACGGCGGTGATGTGTGGCGGTCCAGTCTCCCTCTGGCAGCTACTCCCTCTGATTGCTGCTCATCTAAGTCACCCCGATTTATTCTACCTGAAAACGGGAACGCAGAAGCGTTGTTTTTATAGCTATCTTGGAGGCATACCGGCACGTTAAATTTGAGTGTCCGAGTGAGACTTGTTGAGGCCATCGTAGTTTAAAGTACTTTACTTCATCCGTTATATTAGTGCACTTTTCAAAAAAGTTTTTCATTCCCATTTTGAAATGGTGCAGGAAAAGGTTAAGAAGACCATCATATGCGGGCCGTCAAATTATGGAGGTAGGAGTTAAGGGTAGTCGTCTACCTTCAGTAATTTCTCCCATGTTCCCCACGTTCCATCATTTCGGTTGTGTTTTTTGTCAGTTTCCTCCTCAGTTACATTCATAGCCAGTTTCTCCCTTCATCACGATGCGTTTGCCCACCGTCTACCAGATTTATCGTAGAGCTGATTCTGTATTTTGTAGCTTTTTCTTGTGATCTTTAGAATCGGCTCCGATTTCTGCTTCGTCTCCTTGCCGTCAAAAATATCTTGCCTTAGAGGGCAGTCTTATTTATTCTTATCCCATCGTGTGAAGTGCTCCAATGCCTTTACATGTTATGTGATCGCTGCCCATTTGGTTTTGGTTGCTATTCATTTCGTTCTTCTCTAGTCTTTGATCTACGGGAGCTTCCAGTTTTTACTGAATTTTTTGAGCAGTTCTGTAGAATGTGGTGAGTAGCAAAACGCGAAATATATGAAAAAAATTTTGGGATGTTGTGCAGGTCGCCTTGTCATCCTGAGTGCTGCAAAGCATGATAACAATATTCAATCACACTTAGAATTCACTAGTGTTAACAATGCTGTGGTGCGAAGTGTAAGTTTAGTGAAGAGTTATTTTCTGTTCTAATATTAATGATATAACGCAGAAAGGGAAGCGTGAGAAGGAGAACGTTCATCCGTGCTCATAACAATCCCTCATTATTTTTGTACAAACAAGTGTACTCGAGCCGTCTAAATTGACGGCCTTATTTTCAATTTAGAGCAATGATTTATTCCTAAAAGTCGACGTGCTAACAGCAAAATTTCTGTAGTATTTGATAATAAACTAAAAAAATTCTTGTGAATAATTGTCATACTACTTTTTTATAGCATTGCTTAGATTTTATCAATTTCACTAGCTGCGGTTATCTCAAGATTTCTGCGAGGAATTTTGTGCAATTTTTGCCTCCATTTTTAGAGTTTGCTTATCCCGGAAAATCACAGGTGAATTTTCCAGATTGTGTTCGTAAGAAAACTCGTCAAGACAGTTTTACAATTACTTCTCATAAATGCAGCGTAGTCCTATTTCAACACAAAATAGTTTGAATTTAAGACATTCAAATGCTATTATTTGAACACAAAAGAGTTTGAATTTAAGACGTTCAAATGCTCTTATTTGAACTCGAAAGAGTTTGAATTTGAGACATTCAAATGCCTAACGGGCTCGTTTCTCCTCTCCGAATCAGACGCGAGTTCAAAGACATTATAATTGTTTCTGTTCTATTATCATGCAGTGTAAGGACAGAGCCTGAGGAAGAAGCTTACGCGACGTCTTTGTGAGGATTGCGCTGCTTAATAGTGCGCCGCTGCACTCTTCGCTTCGTTATTGCTTTGCATTGAAAAAACTGGTAAACCTTAATTTTGCTTCTTTCTATGTTGAAAAAATTTTGTGAATTCTTATTATGCTTCTTTTCAAGCTGAAAACTTAGTAAACCTTAATTATTCTTCTTTTCATGGAACCGGATTAAAATCATTCGCATCGATGCATTCCTCCCAAAAATAGGATACCTGAGAGACTAATGCAAAAGAAGTATTTAGTTTAGAGGTTATTCGGCACAGATGTAAGTAACTTCGGCGTCTTGATTGGTTCCAGTTCAGTGCATATAAGAACAAAATATACCCTGGTAAAACATTCCCTCGGATGAAAATAGCGTATTTCAAAATAGCAGAAGGTGACGACAGCTCGATCGTCTGGCTAGGCGATTTTGGTTTTAAGCTCAATTCTGGCTATGTGAAAAGGGGCGATTTTGGTGTTCATCGAATTTGATTCCCTGTGTTATACATACGCACAAAAGATAGTATTCCGTAATTATTCTTATTCCTAATAAAAGCAGGCTTATTAGTTATCTCTTTCTATGAAACTTATGTTGGCAGACAGACTTCTTCAAGTTTATGAGTTATCCACGCTACACCGAATATGATGGCACAAATCATTTCTTTTATTGTTAGTTCTCATCCGTTTTATTGGGGGAACATTCTGGTATTTTGGTAGTTATGTTACGGTTTTAGGACAAATCTCTCCCGGAATCCCAGTAAAAGCGAAAGTGCTTAAAGCCAACAATTACGATGTCAGTGAATGCATGAGTTCCTTGCGTAGCGCTTTACGTATAATAAGGGTGCATCGTTTCCGTCTAAGTACAATTAGCGACGAAATCATTAATACAGAAGCTATTGTTAAACACTTAATCATTTTTAAAATGTAATGCGACGATGGTTCTAAGTTTCTTTGTTATTTAATTCATGAAAACGGTTAAGAACTCCATGTTCACATCGCCAGACTCATTTTAACAAACTTTACATTAACACGAGTAACCGCGCTCCGAAATCTTCGCTTTATTCATAGGTTGTCTATTCATGTAGTTTATGAAAAGTTCAAGCATTGCTTTATGTACAGGGCTTTGTAAAGCATTTGCCAGAATATTGTAGACAGTTCCAGCAGTGAACAGTCATTCTCTTTGCTTTATGTACAGAGCTTTGTAGAACATACATTTGCCAGAATATTGTAGACAGTTCCAGCAGTGAACAGTCATTCTCTTTGCTTTATGTACAGAGCTTTGTAGAACATACATTTGCCAGAATATTGTAGACAGCTCCAGCAGCGAACACATACAGGCGTTGTCGGCATCATCACCCTCTCACTTAGACTGCAGGATGGATAGTTGAGTACGAGCTCTAAACATTTCTTCAAGGCAAATTATTATTGATGCTCACAAGTCTGGAATAGTTACGGAACTATTTCAATACAACATGCGTAGCTTTTGTTGTTATACTGCAGAATATGCCATTAAGAAGTTTCATGCGTTCGACAGACACCGACTTCCAGAGCGTGGAAGAGCGTCGAAATTGTCGCAAAGAGCTGATCTCGAGTAAAGAACATTTGTAGTGAGGCTAAAATATGTGCTGGAAAACATTGCCAAATATTTCAGCACACAGGTTATAAGCGTTGCTACTCACTGAATTTAGAGTTATTTAACTTTTATCTCTACAGGGGAATTCCAAACCCCTCTTTAACACGTTAACAGCTATTTAAGCCGCATGTGGTACACAGAGGGATTATTCAAAATGCTACAGATCAAGCAGTAGCCAATAACTCAATTTTAATAAAAACTTAACGCTGAATGAATGCACGATCCAGTTTATGTTTGTTATTTTCAAAAGTGCATACTACATTTAACTTTAAACTTTAGTTGAATATTAAACTTAAGTTCAACTCATGGCCGTTAACGGGTTAATGAACAATTCTAGTGTATTTCATTTCATGCCAAATTTCTTCTTTAATGTGTTTTTCGGAATTTATTGCTGAGTGGCAGTTCCTTCATTCTAATGTTGGGGTAACCTAACGACAATGCCAGTTTAATGAAGGCACTCAGTTGTATCAACGAAACAATATGAGTAAAATTCAGACAGTAAAGGGTTAAATGGGAAAAGCTCACGACCCGCGCGTAGATCATGACGGACGCGTCTTCACAAGACACATCATCTTTCAGCGCGCTCATATTTTACTAAAACTTTCTCAGACGGAGAGAATTGCTTTTGGGAGCGAGTATTATGGAGTCATGCGAGAAAATTTGATTAATTCGGGGAAAAATGATGTTAACTTGATTCGGTGTACGATAGGTGGAGCTATTATTCCCGAGAACCCTTGCCTAGATGGGCGTAGTTGTGTGGTGTCCAAGGATTGTGTCAACTCGAATGATAGGAGTAATTCAGTCAATGGGGTAATAAAATCTAATGATTACACTACAATACTAAATGAAAAACTTCATTTGTCAAAGCAAGGTTCACCTAACGGATTTAATTACTGCACGACAAAGATCGTAAGCATGAGTTTAAGGAGGTCAACCCAGGCCCCTCTCAGGCCCCTGCCAGGCCCCTGTCGGTCCGGTGAGCTTTTTTTGTTTTGTTGTTGGAAAAGGACCCTTAGGTGGTGGACTATTTGGTCCTAAAATTTTATGGCGCTACGGACACTAGATCCCCCCCCCCCCAAGGGGGGGGGAAGGGGACCAAAAATCCTGAATTTTCGACCCCATTTTGACCACACATAAAAAGAAAACAAAACAAGAAATGAAACATTTAAAACAGTTACTTTGCTTCCAATGCTTCAAGGATTCTAAAACTGTCTTTGGTTTAGTTCTAGCATAAAAACTCAATGAGTTCTATTCATTGGAAATATCAATAAAAATGAACTAAAAAACCAATATGTCTAATTTTTTCAGAAAACTAAGGCCTGAATCAAAAAAATGAATAGATGAAATTGTGTTCATTTTTAAAAATTACATATGATTGTCAAATTTCATAGTAATCAGACTACAAATTTAAAAGTTCATAATTTTTATATATAAAAAATATTTTTTATTTTTTTATTTTTTTTTTATTACAATTCACATGGTGAAAATGAAGTTGTGCATGGAGATTATCGAAATGAAAATGAAAACAACATTCAATTACATAAGTTATTCATTATATTACACTTCAACAAAAAATTTTGTTTATGGCTTATACTCAAAACAAATAACTTTCAACATTCAAAAGAGGACTTGCCATTGAGTTTTTATGCTAGAACAAAAACAAAGACAGTTTTAGAATCCTTGGAACATTTCTAACAAAAGTACGGTAGCAAACTTCCAAATTGTACAAAAAAATGCTTTTTATCTATCACAAAACTCAAAATTAGTGTATATTTGATTGGTGATAAAATGCCGCATATAAAAAGAACGAAAAGTTACAAATGTAAAATTTTCTACCGTACTTTTCTTAGAAATGTCCCATGGATTCTAAAACTGTGGTTGGTTTTGTTCTAGCATAAAAACTCAATGACTAGTCTTTTTTTGAATTATCCAGATAAATGTACCAAAAAACAAATTAAAAAAAAAAATAAAAAAAATAAGGCCTAAATCGAAAAAGTTACGTGAGGAAAAAAAGTTTACTTTCATCAAATACATATACTGGCCAAATTTCAAACGAATCGGATGAAAAAAATTAAAATCTTGGGTTGACTTCCTTAAATCAGTGTCTGCATGGCTTTAATAATTTGAAATCAGTTTTAGAGCATTTTTTTGCGTATTAAACCTATACTAAACGTAATGGCGAAGAAAAATTTCTCAAGCATTCAATTTGAACATTTTGATCCTATGATTATTTTCGTCAAAATCTAGAAAAAATTTTTGGTCATTCCTGGTCGAGAAAAAGAAATAGGTCAGTTGAAAACAGATTAAGAGATCTCGAAGGAAACAGAACCAAACGTTCCCAGACTAATTTTTGAAAAAAGAACTAATGTTAATCACCGGCCAACTATTTTCAAAGATTAAGCACTCAGAGTATCGTTGAATGATTGTAAGTGTTGGGCGATTTATCGTGACTTGGTTACGCTATCTAGTCGTTAACACTTTGACCGCAATTAGTTGAACTGAAGTTCAGTATTTAACTCAAATTTAAAGACAATTGTAGTAAGTAATTTTGAAAATAGCAAACGTTAACTGGATCATGCCTTTATTTATGAAAATTAAGTTAGTGTGCATTGGTCGTTCAGCAGCGTTATGAAACCCCTCCGTGGCCACCGGTGGCGCACGTTGCGGTAAAAGTGTAAATTAGTTAAAATTTGGAAATGAAGGTTGTTGGTACGAAAGACCATATATCCGAAATTTAAAGGAATGACTTTTCGAGACGTATTATAAATTAACGGCTGGATATTGGAGCGTAAACGTAAGCTTTCTCATTCAGGTCTTACTTTGTCAAACTACAACTTGTCGAACCAGCCGAGTTTTCAACGCGCGTGTTTCATTTGTGGTTATGCGAGAATTGAAGTTAGTAATGAAGCACGAAAGTACAATTTAGGAATTTACTGGTGGGCGATGAGGCCAGTTCGGAGGGAGGGTCAGAGCATGCACGGGGATCCCGACGTACAACCAAGAGAAAATCCAACGGTAAGACAAGACTGCAACCTTCGCTTTTAGAACCAGCTCTATTATGTGTGTCAGTCCTCAATATATCAATGGTTGGTTATGTTGAAACGAACCCGCGACAGTAAACCCAGAGACCAATCCTAAATAAATTTGGTCTTCTCTAATGTTGGGATCTTAAGTTTTGCTACCAGTACTGAGATGCTGATCGAACTCTAACTTAATTATAAGTCAAGTCTGACTCTCTACCGGCTCGCCTCAGCCCTCTCTGTCTCACGTCCACATCCGAAGTGATTCCACTCCATGCTCTGACTCTTCATGAGGCTCAAAAAAGAAGGGAGAAGAGAGAGACGGGAGAAAAGGGAGGGGGAGATTACTCAAGCCTGCTGGCCTAAATAGTGACCTCTATGATTTTTGACCGTTGCTGTATTTAATTGAAAATGATCGAAGAGAAAGAGACTCGGTTGCCTCTCAATTAATTTTATAAAAGGCGATAATACAGCCAAAAAATTTTTGCGAAGGCTATCGCTGCCCGTACCGATGGCGCGAGAATGTGTGTGGTTTATGTTTTATGATCCATGTCATAAAGCCTGTAAGTTCTAGCTCTCGCTCATAAATGTATACCAAGAATAATCTTTCCCGTGTCCATTAGATACGATCTAATTGTTATAAAGTGACTCTGCGGCAGAATGAAGTACATTTTATTTAGTGGTTATAGCTCATGGATAAACAATGACTCTAGAAAGCGTAAGTTAAAATTTGTTGGGCAACTGTCAAATCTTGAAATCATCAGCATTGATTCTTTGCTCACCCGAATCGGTACTGCAATGCTACTCTCAACACTAAAATACGAGGGGGAGGGCGGCGAGAAGCTGACCAGTTCGATGACTCCGTCTATCGTGTTCTGTGCTCCTCTGCCCGCACCCACGTCGAGGGACGCTCGCATGTCAGTCGGTGGCAGATACGACACATTGACGGCGTTCGCGCGGTTGGTACGGTTGTTTAAGATAGGTTGTAAATGGCAGATTTGGAAAATGGGACTTTACTGCTTGAATCAATTTCTATCTTTTGTAAGGAATGGGAAAAATATATAGCACAATGATACATTGCCTCATACGCTAGATTATAAAAAAATATTGAAATGAGTGAAATGTTGTTCATTTACACCGGTACGTGTGTGAGAAATTTACATAGTGGTATGTCCCAAAACGTAGTCAAGGTGTCAAAGTGAAGAAAAAAGACTTATTGTGCACTTTTTCTCCGAAATTGTACTGGGTAAATACGAGGAGAGAAACCAGTAAATATTTTCAGGAGGTTTGTCCGTGAGTTTTTCTAAATTGAGATAAGTACAATGGTTTATAATGATAAGGAAATTCAGAAATTCGTAATCAGAATTTGTTATTAAGGTAATGGTGGTAGGATGAAAATTATTTGTAAAAAATATATTGGCTGAGCGTTCGTTCCACGATAGAAGCCGGGTCAACGCTGCTGGCGGGAAAAGACTGAAGAAATGCAAATTCCTTGTGCATGTCAGCATAGTTAGAGGAAATACCAGCATTTTATCCTAAAGAGTTTATACATGAAATGCATTACAACCAATTTGGGTTTAAAATACAAGTATTCTAAGCGCGAGCCATCAAGGTTAAAACAATCTTCAATCATAGCAGAAACTGAAATAACGAGAGACCTAAACGAGAGAAAGTGAGTTTCATGTGATCATGCTATGGAATCTATGATCATTTAGTGTCAAGAAAGTTTAACCTATCGTTATCTAATTTCAACATGAATATGAACTTAATGGCTCAAAAGATAGTGCAGGCGCGATTTTTACTTGAAAAAAATGTCTTGAATTTGCGATTGGTGCTAACTCAACTTCACGTGAAACTCAGCGGTGATAATTAGAAGTATAAATTTTTCATCTGACACTAGAAGTTTTTCAACAATTGAAAAGAGACATTTAAAAATTAATTGCTATCTCGTACAAACGTTTGGAAGTTTGTGTTTCGGAACCGTTAAATGATCGGTCATCTATTTGAAAAATATGGCTTTATGACTATCAATGTCGCCATAATGTTTCCTTTTTATAACCATGAATAGTTTCGATCGCTCACTGTTTCAATGAACTAATATTTGTCAAATTCAGTGTGTCGTCCTGAAAAGTTTGAAGTTATGTTCAATGTAATTGATAACATGTAAAAAATTCTAGATATACGACTAGGAAAGTAAAATAGGGTTAATGAACTGTTGAACATTGGTGGGCGTACAAATATTTCGTCGCAAACTGTATTCCAACTTTCATAGAGCTTGTTTTAAATGAGCACCAGGATTTATGCCTGTGAAATAGTTCGGGTCAGAATGGCCCTAACTGCTTGAATGACCAGAGCCGGATCAATTAAAAAACGAATTGATTAATGTTCATTTCCTGCTGCGATAATCACGTTTGTGTTTTCTAACCACCCATTCTATTCCTCTTCGTTGGTTTGTTTTCCGTTCCATGTGACATACAATGACCATTGAAAGAGAAAGTGAAATATTAGTCCAGTATCTCACCTTCAAACCATCGAGATTTATCGCACCTGTTTTTTTTTTCGGGGTATCGTATTTTCCCGCCACTTTATCGTGTAGTTGTGCCGGCTGACCAAAGTTTGAGCCCGTTATGCTTTATCAAAAACCGATACATTTTAGATGCTTGTTTGTGAACTAAAGTTGTGGCTTGACGCCCGATGACGGAAAGCTTTTGTCTTGCGATGCCAAAGTTCATTCCAAGCAATTTTTTACGTGGTGTTGATGTTTTCCCTGCGAGATCAATTTCCTAGCCCGCGAAAGTTCCTGGAAGTTCCAGGAGCCGACGCACTGGAGGATGATGCGCGCAGCACGACAGTTTAATCCAGCGCAGACGACGATTGATCGACCCGGGAGTGTTGTCCTGCCCGATTTCGCGTCTCGAGCTCGCCTGCGAGGTCGTGTCTGAACTTGGAGGCAGAGGAGCAGACTCCAGAGATGGATAGCTTGTTTAGCATTGCAAATGTGGGCAATCGTCCGGGGAGCTGCTTCATCTGTTCTGAGGCTGTGAACCGTGAGACCCGGCGACCCATGCCGCCTCCGCTATATTGGGCTGCTGACCCTCTGCTGTTCTGCTTCTGGCCCACAATGTTGGGCTGTTAACTCGCTGTACCTGTACGGGGCTTAGTTGTCACCCTAAATGCTGTGTTACCATCCTCACTGCTCGATTGCTGCCCCTACTGCTTTATCTTCCCTCTTCTTGATTGCAACCCTTACTACTTTGTTACCATCCCAACTGCTGAATTGCTGCCTGCTACCCCTACTACTTTTTCTTCCCCACTTCTAGATTAAATCCTTACTGCTTCGTTACCATTCCAACTGCTGGATTGCTACCCATACTGCTTTATCTTCCCCACTTCTGTACTGCCGCCCTTACTACTGCTTTATATCCATGTGTGAATTTCAACTAAGGATCTTGATGTTCAGATATTTTAAAACCCAATGTTATACATTTCGTGTGGCAACTTTGTTGGAAATAAACTTTCTTTCTTCATCTTCCCCACTTATGGATTGATACCCTTACTACTTTATCTTCCCTACTTCTGAATTGAAACCCTTGGTTACCATCCCCACAGCTAGGTAGTTAACTTACTGTACCTACGCGGCTGGATGACTACCCCCTACGTGGTTACCATCATCATTACTGGAGTGCCAGTTACCGTGAGCCATACTCCGTTTCACGGATGATGACCGCCGTGTCTCTAAATTCTGTATAAAGTTGCATGCATTGACTCACTCTTTGGCAGTTTTCAGTTACGGCTTTGTCTTGAATGTCACCCATTCTTTAGCATGACGAAGTCAGTGCTGTCCCTTAACCGCAATGACTGCTTCCATGACTACAATCACTACCTACCCCATAACTGCAATAACCGCCTCGAAAACTGCTATAACAACCTCCATGACCCCAATAACTGCCTTTATGAGTGCAATAACTGCCTTACAGCGACAGCCCATCACCACAATAACTGTTCATTAATCGGAATAGCTGCTCTTCATCGGTAAGACTAGTTTATAGCATTAATAACTACCCTTTATCGCAGCGACTACCCCATTACTTCACAAACTGTCTCACAACCTCAACTATGTAGTACCTCATAGCGCGAATACCTGCCCCATACCGAGAATAGCTGCCCATAACTGAAACGAGCATTCTTCTCTTCAAAAACTGCGCACAGCTCCACCATACTGCGCTTTAACATCTCCAAATCAGTATGTGATATCGGACGATGTTATCTAACCGCACGAAACTGATCTCGCTCGGCAATCGCGTCTCCCTGATCTGCGTCGGAGGGATCGCTCCGTCGAGTCTCGGTCGGCCGTTAATTGGCCTAGTTTGTGCGGGCGCACATCGCTGCCACCCACCGGACGCATCTGGCAACCTTCGGGGTTGCCAGATGTCCTGTGCTCATATCTGGTTTAAAAATACTCGTTCATGGAAAATTTTGCGAGCGGAAACAGCACGGAGGATTATCTAGTCAACAGCATTACATTTTACTGCCGGCTGTACCGCTACGACTGCATAAAATACTTGAAAAATTACACCTTTCAGTAGATTTTCCGAGCCTTTCTGAGTTTCCGAAATGAATTTTATTTACATCAATTACCATGATTTAACCCTCTACCGCCTAATTTTTCTACTCATATTGCCGGTATTATAACCACCGTTATTAGACGTGGCTCTAGCATCAGGTTGTCTCCAACATCACATTAGAGACGAACTGCAACTCGGCAGTGAACTTCAAAAAATACATAAGAGCATCTACTTGACGAGAAATAAAGTATACGAGCAGTTTTATTGAGTGTACCATGTGGGGAACGTGAGGCGGTAGAGAGTTAAATATTCCGAAAAATTCTCATGAAGACTTGCTAACAGCGATAAGCCTGTTTCAGGCCTATCTGTAGTATATGTCAGATTAACTATTCCTCAGAATTTTCTGTAAAATACGAAAACAAATAAAAATTTTCGTATATGCTCAGCTTCGACGATCTGCTTGATTTAACTGTTCTGTGAAGTAAAGTAAACAACTTTACGTTTATGGAGTTCATGAGGCCTTGACTGCTGTCGGGGGACCTACGTCACGCCACCAGGGGATTTAGCGCTCATCAAACATGTCTTGAGCTATCAATAACAAATTCGGTGTCATTTTTAAAGATAACTTCGTGTTGTTTGGATTCTAGCCACTTTCGTTTATAAGTAGTATTTTCATTTTTTTTAATTGATTTACAAGGCAATATTAACGTACAATGTCCACATCCACTCAACTTCAACACCAATGCTCTTGAAATCAATCCAGATTCCAAGCATTAAAACCACTCACGTTGTGCGGGCTGCTGCGCCTTCATTTTCCCGCTGGCGTGGGAAGTTTAGTGCGGGATTTAACTTGCAGAAGCCGACCAGACAGCTGCCGTCTGAGGAGATGCGGAGTTTAATCCATGTTCCGAGTGCAGGTAGACTGGTTTTCTTTAATTTTGGAGCGTCCGACACGAGCTGGTGTAGTAGAAGTACTTGTGTCTGGGTTAAGACTGGTATTGACTTGGAATGGTGTTGTGCGGCTTAGGAGTATTTGCATTGCCAGTTGTATACGCTACCATTATTTGAATGGTTTGTAAATTTGGCCTCTAGAGTGTGGTGTTGGCAACATGCTACTCTGATTTGGTGCCCTCGCTACGCACGTTTTCATTCAGTCCAGTGTGGAGTTTAGAAATTTTTATTTTGGATTCACTGTAAAAACGTTTTGTACAAATAGCAATGGGTATAAAATATGGACAGGGCGTTTACTGCAGTGTAATTAGGCTGGAATAGTCATTTTTTAACAACTCGCTGTAGAATAATTCACGTTGTGAGTTTTATTAGATAGGGTACTGTTCACTAAAGCAATTCAGGTATTACTGTTCATTCGTGGCGTGTAAATTTTGTTAAAGCATTCACATGAGAGGGTTTTTTTTTACATCTAACGCGCTAAGTGTGTCATTTCTAAAGACTTTCTGTACTTGCTGTTGACATGCAAAAACTCACTGACCAAAGTTTGTGCAGTGTTGCGGACGTATATTTCTTAGTAAAATTAAGTGTTAATGACGAGCGAAAAAAATCATCGTTGCTACGAACACTTGTTTGCTGTGTGCAGTTATTTGGTCAAGACTTACCGTACCTAATAAGCGTAAAGCCATGTTTGCACTGTCACATTCACATATCCTAGTTCGAAAAATTATGACTGAAAAATTGAGAACTGCCGAGTGAAGTTGGTCGAATATTAACCTTATACTCGCATAGAAAACTTCGAAGTAAAATTTAACTTGTCAAAATCCTAATTCTAAAATTCTACGTTTCAAGCCTCCGTTCATTATCAACAAAATAGTAATTAAAAAAGCTTCCATTGCAGTAAGAGAAACAGAGAGAAATCTTTCAATGCAATTGAGAGAATTAAGATGAGCAATTGAAATGTTGGATAGAACGACGGATGAAATATTTTTAAGTGATCGGAAATTAAAAAACTGAGGTACATTTTGTACTATTAATTGGCTTTTTTTCATTGATTTTCACGTCGGATTTACTGATCACTGTTGTTAGTGAAGCATCTTTATTTTCTTGATTTTTTCGTGTACATGATACTTTTACTAGGATGTTTTCGTTTTACATGACTTTTTCAGTTGACCAAATGCTTATGAGCAATTTACCTAATACGAACCCTTGTTAAAACTTAACCTGGTACGCAGCACCTTAGTATAGATTTAAATTCAAATCACACTATACGTTAAGAGTATTTGAGCTTGTTTGAGAGTGAGTGAGGTGTAAAAAGCATTGAATTTTAGTTGGATCATTGCTATGACCGTATTGCATCCGATACAGGATTGCTACGCTGTGTTGTTTGATGGTGATGGAAAATCGTTCCAATCTTGAACGTGTTGTCCGTAGGAAAAGCATTTAGTGACGATATTTTCTTCTCGCGTGCTTTACAACTTTTGCACATCATGTTTATTTATCATTTAAAGGGAAAAGATATTTTGTCGTTTCAAATGGTATTTAGAGTTAGCATATTAATTATGTAAACTTATATATTAACCGATCTATAGCACAAAAAAAGAGGAAAACATGAGTTTACTCTGGAAAATTGTCTAAATGCATGAGTGTAGACTTCTCCACAATACAGTCATTCACTGATGCGGTTAATTTTGAGATCATCGAGCGATCAATGATCCTGAAACTTCTTCAAATTTCAGTCCAAGTTAATCTTTGCTAATGTACTGGTTATCGATATTTCAGATTTGACGGTACCTAAATTGTTTTCTATGTAGTTGAGATCCGATGAGGACGAGGCCAATGCATTAATCGTTCTCCAACAATCATTTTATTGGCCAAATATTCCTTTGTGAGACTTGGAGTTTGTATGGTTAGCAGCTTCATCACGAATCATTTCATAAAAATGCACTCATGGTTGAAATTCGTGTTATGGGACCGATGACGACGGAAAAATGCTAATTTTGAAAATCCGTACGTGACTGTGATTTCAGTTTCACTCCTGCTGGAACCAGAAACCATACAATTAACCTGTCTCCGTGACAATGGCGGCCCAGAACATGACACCTCTGCTTCCATGCTGGCCGCCTCTGAGCTTAACAGGAACATCGCAGAAGCGGCATTTATTGCAGTTTTATTAGTCTGGAATAGTCATTGTTTAAGATGGTTTGATTTTAGAAAATCTAAAATCCATCCTCTTGACCAACCATCTGGACCGTCCAAATGAACCCCGCTCTCATCTGTAAATTAACCGTTGGAAAATCCCCTTTTGGGTATTTCTTACACCACGAAATTCTATTACATTCATGCCATTTCGAGACAGGATGTTTAGCTTTTGATTTTCCGACCTTCGCAAGAATTCTCCTTACTATCACCCGATACTGTAACCATTTTTTTTGTTTCTTGGAAGATGTACTCGCCGAAGGGGCATTTTATTCGTAGCTATTGTAATTATTCTCACATCACGCAGGTTAAATGCCATTTGGCAGTTTCGTCCCGTTGTTTTTGTTGAAATTTAATTTTTCAATTGTTCTCTTGATGGTTTTTACGTCTCTTCTGAAGTCACTGCTCCCGTCAGTAATTGTTTCACCCTCAGTTCGGAAATTTTCCTCTTATCACCGGATCCAAAAAGATAGTTTAATTTTTTACATTGCAAAGTTTCTATAACACAAATTCAGTTGAGTTTTACACTTGAGGAGTGTCTCTGGCTGAGTGCTCGCGTGCACTCAAAGTGGAAAAAATGCAAAACGTAATAAAACGATGGTTTGATAAACTATTCTTATTGCATTAAATAGTCAGTAAAAGATATGTGGTGAAATTCATTTCCATGCATTATGTTGAATTGAAGAAAACGTTTTAAAAATAGACTCAAGCTTACATAATATCGTCGGATTCAGAGTAGATCGGGCTTTTTATGGAAAAAACTTCTTAGTTTGTACTTTTTTATACATTTGACCCTGAAGGGAACGCATTATCTGGCAACGCTGCCGGGTAGGAACTTGCTGAGTTCTCTCATGATCAAGCTTTCTTTTAAAGAATGTCAAACTGAAAATGTTGACTCGAAAACATCCAACCTGAATCCCAGAGCCTTGTTACCATCAGAACTGGAGCTGAAAAAACGTTTAAACAACAGATGCGCACAGTGTTATTGGTGTGCTGTACGTACTGTATTTCATGACTTCATGACCCACGGGCGCGAAGGACTTCGTCATTTGTCTGAGTGAGAAGGCTGCCACACACACATGCGTGCACGACGTCATCACGGACCGTACTACACTATCGCGCACGTATATGACTACATCATCAACGCCTACGACTTCACGCACTCACACACAACTTATCACAAACGTGCTTGACTTCACGCTCAGGCATTACTTCATTACTTTCACGCATGACTTAATCACATAAGCGCAAGACTACATCACTCTCATACGTATGATTTCATGACGCACTCACAACTTCATCATGCATACGCATGACTTCATCACATCACACATAACTTCATCACACACACACGCACCTGATGCACACGCATGACTTCATCTCGCACATGCATAACTTCACCACGCACACGCATGACTTCATCACATGCACACATAACTTCATCACATGCACGCACCTGATGCACACGCATGACTTCACGCACATGCATAACTTCACCACGCGCCTGATGCACACGCACGACTTCATCACGTACGTGCATGCCTCCACACCCGCGCGCCAAAGAGCAGGCAGAGGAGGCGGGTGCCCAGTTGGGCAGAGCAGCTCGGGTGGGCGTAGCAATGAAAGACTGAGCGCGGCTGTCCGAGCTAACACGCCCGCTATTGTATACACTGTTTACTGAGTGTATAAGCTCAGTGCATGCTGAATATAAGCCGAGACTGCGGACTGATGACTCCGTCACTGTCTGACTCGCTCCTCATGTGCGTGTATGAGCGCCAGCAGCTCGCTTTTGTGTGGCAAGGGTGTGCAATTCTGGGCATTCTAGCTGTGTGAGGTTTTCTTTTCAGTTGCATTTTTTGGTTGTGTTTGAGAGTTGGGAAGAAAAATGCAGGGAACTTTATTTCCAGTAGGTTTTTTTATATTTTCTTGGTTTCAAGCTGTGCCTGAGGTCTAACGTTGTTCAAGAATAATGAGGAAACGCTGCATTGTTCACAGTTACCATACATTGTAATTTTGACGTAAGGTGCTAAAATCATATTGCCAACAGTTTTCACATTGCCTGAAAATACTATATTACTCTTTATCACACATGGCACAATTGTCACATATTTCAAATTTGTCATAGACTAGAATCAATGCCTCCTTCATCTCCAAGCTTGCTTATAGGAGTCGTGACGTCACAGTCGTGGTCGATGATTTCGCTCCATTTGAAATGAGTCAAAGGAGTGACATCAAGATAGTTCCAATCTACCGTTGATTTCCAATTAAATGGAGTTGACCAGGCTTCTAAAGATGCTGCAAGACAAGCAGAAGTATTTTTCTGTCAATTGAACATAAAAAATCGGTTTCCAATAATTATCTCAGACTCGACAGGAAATAGAAGTGCATTGTAGCTTGTTAAAACTCCGCATTAGCTCGCGTCATCAGATTAGAATATTTAGAGGAAGGAAAAATTGCACTCAGGGATTTTTCTAGCCATGTATATCAGCATTAGGAACTTCATTTTATTGGCAACTGGAGCATATAAATTGTGCGAAGTAGGGCTGCACACTCTCTTCCTTTTCAAGTTGACCCTATGAAGCACGAAGTAGTCAAAAATCGTCATTTATTTCAAACGTTTAGCTAAGTTCAACAAACCAGCGAAAATAAATCTTCAAAATTTGATATTATCACTAAAATCATTCTTGGTAAAAGTTGTCATGTTTCAAGCGTTGTATCGCTCTAACTGCGATTCCCTCCTTCAAAATGTATGTAAACCAGCGATTTCTCCATAAATAGGCCCTTAAAGTATGTATTGCGAATTTGCGTGTTTTAAAAACATTCGATGAATTATTTTTTTTACTTCTACACAATATCACGGAAGATCTGATGGAAGTTATGCGGAGTTTTGCGTTTACTTCTTTCCGATTCCATGAAAACTGGCGTCAATGTTGTGACCAGTAGTGTGACGTCATCGCTATGTTGCCTAGTCGAGGATCGGGCCTGGAGATATAGGAGGTACTGTTTAGAAGTTACTTTCCAACTGACAATCATCACATTGCTGGTAGTCACCTCCGATCACAATCATCACATTCCTGGCAGTCACCTCCCAACAGACAATCATCACATTGCTGGTAGTCACGTCCCATCACAATAATCACATTCCTGGCAGTCACCTCCCAACAGACAATCATCACATTGCTGGTAGTCACGTCCCATCACAATCATCACATTCCTGGCAGTCACCTCCCAACAGACAATCATCACATTGCTGGTAGTCACCTCCCATCACAATCATCACATTCCTGGCAGTCACCTCCCAACAGACAATCATCACATTACTGGTAGTCACCTCCCATCACAATTATTACATTCCTGGCAGTCGCCTCCAAACAGACAATCATCACATAACTCGCACTCTCCATGTAAGCAGCGATTGCGTCATGCCTCCGTTGCGAGTGCGCGGCGCAATATCGCCGGGATCCATTACGGGTGGTAATTGCTCAGTAATAACTCTGATTAAAGCCTACGGCTGTAAATGCGCAGCTGCAGCCCGGCCGTCTAGCCTGCCAATTCTAGCCGGCCTGGACGGTCTTTGAAAGACGGAATAGCGTCCGCTCGGCGGAGAGATGCATGCGCGATAAACATCCCTGTTCCGTCGAAGGAATTTTTCGATCGACGCGCGAAAAAAACGATCACTCAGCAGCGCAAACATTGAAACGAAGCTTTTATGCTTCGCTGCTTGCTGTTCGAAGTCGCTCTACTGAATAATTTCCCCCGAGAGTTTTGTAAAAATGCCCAGAGACACGTTTGAAAATTTGCTCCTCCACTCGCACTGAGCCAACATCTGCCGCCATCGCTCTGGAGTGGGAGAACATTAGCGGTTTATTGAGTTCTTCTGCACCGTGGACTAAATTTGCCCGCTTATGCGAGATAAATTCAATGCTAACCCCTTCAAACCTGATTTTAAAAATTTCAGTTCTTTATGTATAACGTAAAAAGTTAATATTTCCTGATACTTTTTTCTTTGTGATGCACTGCGAACGGGTAGACCCGCCTTCCATGAGGGTCCCATATCCTGCACACAGAGTTTGTGAGGCCATACAGGATGTTGTTTATCTTCTTCCATGCGGTGTCGTCCAGTTCTTTGTAACTCTCACGATTGCTTGGGCGCATCTGCTTGCACGTGCCCGACTGACCCAAGAAACCTGGACCCAGGATAACTTCAAAGAAATTTTTATTCGTCGAATCTTCTCGGGATGAATGTTTACGTTGCTTCCTAACTCAGGTGTTGTACGCATTTATAGCTGATGACATGAATGTGTATTTTATTCACACGAACTAACGTTATCTGGTAATTCTATCTCATGAATAAACGAAAAATTCGGAGGAAATAACAGAACGCGCCGGTACAGCGACGGCATAAAAATCACATTCAGGTGATATTTTCGCATGTTTTTGCCCGTACTTCACAATCTATACGACGTCCAGTCAGAATGCAAATAGTGTGGTTGAAATTGATGGTTACAAACAATGAAAGCTTTTCCGGCTTCCACACTATTTTAATTTTTTCCGTTTGATAGCTGTAACCAACCAAAAGCCGAACAGAAACAACAATGTCTTAGTCAACTATCGTTCATCTCACGTAGGGCAGAGGGCTCTGTCAATATCAGGCGCCTTACAGTGGAACAAACTTCCCCTGAGTATTAAAATCCC
>JACJUY010000114.1:31148-46878 GCA_014220935.1 Platorchestia sp. MABIK | reverse complement strand
ATTTTCGACTAGTGACATGGGTATTACAATACTCGTGTGTGTGTATTATTTAAGTGTGTTAACTTTAAGATGTTTTAAAAACCAATGATGGTAATTTTGTACCATCTCTATTGGAAATAAACTGTTTTTCTTTCTTTTTTCTTTTCTTGTCACAAGGTTTGATTGAGAAATAACAGCACCATCCCGAAGTAAGAAAGTGGCAGATTGTCTCCCTTACGATCCGATAAACCCCCAAGATGCAGTCAGGTCCCACACCAACAGTGCCGTGACAACCGCATCTCCTCCCACTGACTTCACTTGTCTCGCAGGCCATCGTCTGTAGATCGCATGCAACAACCGTGACACTACCTGTATTCCATTCTACATTTATGGCAATGATGAATTGATGAAATTTAGAAAACATTTGACAAAATGTCGAACTAACTACACTGAATGAAAATTGAGACCAGAGAGAAAATAAATAACAACTTTAATAGATTTACACATGGGAGGCTAAAACAAACTTATCATTTACACCTAAATTGCTCTTAACTTCCCTAGGGTAATCTTAAAGTATTCCTCTCGGGCCACCGACATTGTTGCTCAAGATTGACAAACCTTACTAACCTTAACTTAATGCCCATCCTAGCTATACCCCCTGAGGAGTCTTAACTCTTGACTATTTTATCAGAAAGTATGTTTAACACGTTCCCCGCGTATTGGGCCACATGTGTACCAATAGGTAAATTGCTCATTCACGTACCGGTATAAATGAATGACATTTGATCTGTTTCACAATCTTTTTTGAAAAATAACTTATCATACATGGTGAAATGTTATCGTGCAGTAGTATTTTTTATGCTTATCAGGAGGGATGAAAATATATTAGAGCAGTAAAGCCGATTTCCGAATTTTGCTACTTCCAACCTAACCAAACCAACCGTTAACAACCGCGAAAACGCGGAGGTGTTAAGTAGCGAACAGAAAAATGAAAAATACGAGCACATCCTTGCGTTAGCACTAAAACATACCAGCATAAGAACTTTTATAACGTAGCAATTTGCTCGACCCTTGACACCGCTCATGTTCCATTTGGGTCCGAAAATGAACATTCACCCGAGTTTAATTTTGAAATTATGGATGGCGGAGATAACTTTATTCAAGACAATAACCGCCTAAAGCAATAGATAAATCTTTAAACATATAAACGATCTTTAGTATTTGATTTCATGGAAATAAGTTCACACGCGATGGACGAACATCCGAGTTTCCCCGAAAACGCCACCATTCCATCCAAGCACCAGAGCTGGCGTTTTTGCGGACAAGCTGGTAATCATAACCAACTTTCTTCTGTAAACTTGCGTTGCGTCATCCAGTGACAGCTCGAGTCAACGCGGCGTGCACCGATCGAGTTGCTTTGCCGGTACCGGAGAATGAGCGAACACGTTTGGAAGAAAAATGTAACTTAAGAGAGCTTGTACACTTACCTCAAATGTATCCAAATCCGCAGGATCTTCGAATTTTATGCTATATTTTCGTTTATTATCCATTGCTTTAAAATTAAGTGACGAGTCCTGAACGAGTTTTTAAAGACTTTTGAAATGCAAAAGGAACCTCGAAACTCAAAGTTTTCAACTTTTACAGGCTTTACTTTTCTAAATGATAGCAAAGACAATTCAAGTTTAGATCCAAAGAAGAGCAGTTCAATAACAACAGTAAGAACACGTCGAAGGCGAGCGGCAGATGCTAGTACAACCTTTCTACGTCGCGGTCACCACCGAACTGTGTGAAATGAACGGCGCTTCTGAGCGGCTCAGCGGACTGCCGCTAGTCTGTCAGCAAGCGGCTGTCAGCAATGTTCCGAAAATTCAAGGAATGCGGACGGAAGCAGAAATTCATACGAAAAAAATTTGTCAGTATGTCAGACTCGAGTTAAATTTCAGCAGAATTCTTCTGCTCATTCAAAATTAAACCTCAAAGAAAAATGGAGAAGGTTAACCTGCAATTGAATATTGATATGAGTCGACACCTTATCATTGACGTTATCGCATACCATTTCCGAGAGAAGTGATGCCCTTGCTCCCGAAAAAACCCACGGGCTTAATTCCTACAGTTGTATTTCCAGCTTGGATAAAGCTAAATCTGTTTTTCATTGCTGGTTGCTTTGCGGTAACCCTATATTTGTTCACACACTGCCCCAAACTGAACTTCCACTGTATAAAGTTGGAGAGAATAGGGAAAATTAAGGGTTGAAAATTCAATTGCTCAATTAACATACTAGTTTAAGTTAAAATTGGCCATGACTAAACTGAACATAATACACGCTTCAGAACTTGTTGCAATCTTCTTGAGATACAAACCAACAAATTCTATTGAAGACACGATATGAAGATTTTAATGATCTCGATTAATTGTGTATTTTAACACAGCACGAAGGAATAACTTTTTCAATACATCTAAAAAAAATTTGTGTACTGTCTTAATTCCTCTGATTTTTTGCAGTATTTTCAGTTTTTGCATGTTTAAATAAAACATTAATGTGCAGAATTGCGTTGGTGTACGCTTCATGAGTTTTTAGTTAAACTAGCGATGGCGTAACACTTTATTACAAAATGAATGACTTTATTATGTGTGAAACGCGCTTCATTAAATTTCATGCTCGTAATTCTATCCCACATGGAACTTTAAACTGTGGGCTTCAGAAACGAAACTTTCAGCTTTTGAATAATAATGCTAACAAAAATTATCCAAGATTTAAATAGAATTACTTATCTCACGAGAATCCTCGATGCAACTTTGACATAATCATCTTTGACGATCTGGTATACGTGGAAAACTCTGATAGTCTGATTTGGTTGAACGCTTGTTGCTTCCAGAAGCAGCATAAGGCAAAATTCAACGGCCTGCTACCAGAATTTATATAAAACGAGGGAACTTTCACCGTAATTTTTATTTTGCAGAAATTTTAGACGTTCATCGTCATTGAGGGAAAAATTTGCGGTCTCCTTGGTCAAAGTAATCAAGTTGATCACACACGCTGTAATGTAGGTACGGTCTAGCGCAAATGTTCAGTTTACGAATTATATATGGCATTGTTTTTACAGTTAATAATTTTAAAATGTTTTTCTTTGTTGATGAGTTGCTTCAAATTTTGTAAAAAGAGTGATCAATAATCAATTTTAACTGTCGTAAAAAGCATAATCAACAGTCAGTTTCATGATTAAAAGTTAGTTTTAAAACAAACTTACCCTACGAAAACAAGTGTATTAGTCATTAGATAATTTGACTGCACCGTCTAATCTCAATTTCGAACAACGCCATCATTTCATGCATATCATTTAATGTTTGCAATTTCCTCCCTCAAAAATAAAACGACAATATCTCAGGAGCAAATCGTTTCGCCTCCCTTCGTATCGCAAATCGTATCGTATCGCAAATCGCAATTTATGTTACTCTCACACTCAATTCAAGATGCTTTAAACACTAAATTAATAACCGTGGCCTCCCACACTCAATTCCTGTTGTTTTATATACGCAATTTACGAAGAATTTTACTCTTACTCAATTCGGCCGCTTTTGCGCAATTTATGTTACTCCCACTCTCAATTCATGCTGATTCCCATACGCAATTGCTTATCACTCGCATTTCATGTTGCCGTCCACGCTCAATTTATAATGTCTCTAACATGAAAAAGTAACGCGGAGTGCAACACTTGCTGCGCTACGTAGACTGACTCAATGGTTTTTGTAGCGCTCTCAAGGCTAAGTTAAAAGCAGCGATCAATGTTGCAGCAATATTCCAGTAGTAGACGCAAGACAAATCGTACCTTGGATGACGACTTGTTAAAGAGTAAAGGTTTTTCAGCACTCTTTTCCACTGGTTTACGCAGTGTTGAGAATTGCTGCTCTCGTTTCTCGAATGAAAGTCCATTCTTCATTGGTATTCAATTCTTCTTGGAATCTTATTTAAATTATTTCAAGCATAATTTCCGTTTATTCAGTTGTGCAATGGTGATAGGAAGTTTGCAGCCAAAGTGAAGAGAGTAATCAGTGAGGATGTAAGGGCTCAGAAACGAATAATTCTGTCCTTAAATATTAAATACGAAGAAAACAAACGGTGTCGGTGTATTTATTACCAGTTTCCAGTTTCAAGCTTTGCATTTCAGCATAATCATTACCATCACAATGTTTGGAGGTATCTAAAGGCGAAAATTTTTTTATTAATATTTCTAATGCACCTAACACGTAGGCCAAGTTTAAACATATTATAGGGAATTTCAACAGATGAAACGTGTCATACCATGAAAAGTTGAACGATTAATCTAAATTCAGTTTGGATCCGGAATTCAATCTGAGAAGAAAATTTTCAGTCAGTAATGGGAGTGAGACATTGAGATGACAAAGATTTTTGTGAAAACATCTAGTAAACCTATTTATGTATTTTATAATGTAATACCAAATTTTCCCGTTAAATCTCTGATAGTTTTCCACTTCTTCTGCAGCTATAAATTCCAACACAGTACGTGTATGATTACGTACAGTACTCATTCGTTTTCTAAACTGAGTGCAAGATGTCAGGTTCGAGTAATCTTTAAATGCAAGGAATTTTATTCAGCCCACCATCCATACATGAGAAGCGTCACTCTACAACAGCGTCTACATATTTTAGATACGTTACTGCATCATCGCATCGTTAGATAAACAAGTTAGTTTTATACATCCAGTTATTTTAGGTTTTATTTCCCTTTTAGCGCAAGATTCACGTATCATTTTACAACCGAAATAAATCACAAACCCAAAGAAATTTGTTCTTATTGGGATAAAGACAAAAATATTTTATCAGTAATGCGTGAAAATTTAAACAGCGCCGATGATTAGTCGTATCACATCAATTAATCGAGAAGTTATTTGTGACCGCTTCTGTTATGTGAGACACCAACCTTTTTACCTTCCAAATGCAATTTTTTACCTTCCATGTAAAAATTTAAACGTCATTTCCTGGTCCAATTGAGATAAGATGGCGGATGTGCACTCAAATTCGTGCGAAGGCCACTTCAGAGTTATCGCAGCGCTTCAGTTTCAATTTCCGTAATTCGTTTCCCTCATCTCGGTCTTCAATACTTAACCATTCCAGACCTCGTATTCCATTCCTTTTAATTCTGCTCTCTCTTCCCTTCATTGACTTGTGCTGGACCGCGCTAGAGTGTCTCGTTGCTTAACTTATGCGAGACCTATGTAGCTTATAGACATTCGATTTTGGCGGGTATAGAAAGACTTTTTTTATCAGCAGAATGGACAAGAGGCACCATTTTCTTGTACATAGTCTGGATGCAGACAAGTAAAACTTACTGGAAATTAAAAATTAATAAACTAAAATCCTCGAAGTTCCAAATTTTAAAATAAAATATCGGCACTGGTCGGAGCATGCTAAATCAGTATTATTTTCATGATTTGCGTTATAATTTTTTTAATATCGCAAAGGGTCAAATAAATATTCGCTGCCATCGCCTGTTACACATAAAATCGATATTTTTTCCAATATATCTATATGTAATACACCCGTCATGGAACGAGAGTTTTATCGGTATTATGCTCTTCAGAAGTGTCTCAACATGAGTCATGCTTTAGTTTTATCTCACACCACAATCTCCTCAGCGTCAGGTGGTGACTAATTGCTATCTTTCTCCATAGTCTTCTGTTTTCAGATATACTTGAAATTGAGACTTCTGGGGCACTTTTATTGCAATGGAAATTGTGCTGGTGTGGTTGTCAACGACCACGCCTCACGATTAGGCCGATGTGAAAGCAGCTGAATATATTCCTAGAATATTCGTGTACTGAATTTTGGAGCAAAATAATTATTCAACTTAATGTTTACATTCTGTCGGGGAGAACTCAGCTCAATGAATAATATTTTTCACATTTTTTCTTCGAGTGTAGAGTCGACAGAAAATAAATTTTGTCCAACTCTCCATTAGGAATCTGCTCAACTTACTTTATTGAGTTGTATTGGCTCACGTGCATTTAGATTATTCTTGTTGATTGAGGAATTGTAAGCTGTACACAATTGTACGAAAACAAATTCCACAAGCACTCTAGGTTGAAAAACCTTGTTGCAAAGCGTGAAGTTGAGCCCACAAAATTTGCAATCATCCAGTAGCATCGGAACTGCAGCGAAGAATTCTGTCAGAATCGCCTCACAGAATCCAGCAGCATCTGAGCTGCTGCGATACATGCTTTATAAATAATGCTTCTGATCAAGCGTCAATTTTTGGAACAATTTTAGTCGTCATTTAAATGTAGCTGAGAGCGTAAGTTCTTCTAAGTAGAGTCGGCTACGATATGTGGTACGTCAAGTTTAGCTTTTTTCACGTAAAATTTGAGCAAGAAGAATACTCTGCATCTGGCTAACTTTGCAGGATTTTCTGTTTTTCAATGCTAGGCATGAGATTAAACGATCAGCTTTAAGGCAAAAAGTTTTTGAAAACTAGCTAGTATTAGAACTTTCAGTAACGTTCAAAGAAACTTATTTCATCTGACGGATATAAATGAGAAGCTTGAACCATCACAAGGGCGTTCTTCCAATGCTGAAGTCGCTCAAAGTAGGCCACGTGAGATCTCTACGCATTTAAAGTGTCTTAAGACACTCCAATTACAGACTTCGTGTGGCCGCCAACATCAAAATGTGAGGTGTCTTTCACGTGCAGCCTCGCATGCCCGTTGCAAATCATGCCACGAGATCACGTGCTCCCGGCGTGGAGTAAATAGCGTGCGGCAAAAGTAGAAAAATAGTGCGAGGTAAGAGTAGTAAAAAAGTGTGCTGAAGAATGGGCGGTGGCTGTAAAAAGGATTCATTCATCCCTTCAGAAAAATGAACGAGAACTTCAAAGTTGGGCCAATTTTAACTGAGAGGCGTGCGCGGCGACCGTTAAATGCATCTGAAATGACTGAGCAATGACTGTTCTTGGAAGACTGTGGTGAATCTCAGCAAAATATAATAATAAATAGCAATGAAAAAAATTGGTTAGTCTCTGTGGAGCTCCTCTCACAAATTTTCAGAGCAAGCGCGACTAGAGCCACCGGCTAAAATGATTCTACTTGGGTGAAAAAATTTCATTTTTGAAAACGACTCCAATACTAAACATTTTTCCGTGTCTCTTGACCGTAAAGATAACAAACAGTAAATATATTTCAAGTCGTCATATGACCATTGCAATTTTATTTAAAATTATTAACACAGTAAAGGAAAAGCAAACCTTGATAACTGTTTTTTTAGCGATATTTAACACTTTCTTGTCTCGATATTTCATATTTAGTAAATCCATTTTATCGTCTATAAACAAGAAATGATTTTCATCTTGTTTCCATTCGCGATAGCCTCAAATGACGGTCCAAGTCAGACTTAATATTTAGGCGAAATCAGTGATCACCCCTGTATATGAACACATTTCTCAGTTCAAATTGAGCACTGGCGCGTGTTTTATTCCTCAAAGAATTGATAGCTCCTAAGTGGCAATGCTCACCTTAATTGCGGTCTCCAATCCCAACTTCTGTATTCAATGATATGATAATAGCGGCACTTCGAGCATATCCAAGGAGAGCAATTCGAGACATACACGATTAAGACGGAACTTTAATGAGCCCAATGTCAATCACGTGATTTGATCGCGATAGACTCGACTCTTGACCACGAGGGAAGTAATTGACTCGACTCTTGACCACGAGGGAAGTAATTGACTCGACTCCTGACCACGAGGGAAGTAATTGACTCGACTCCTGACCACGGGGGAAGTAATTGACTCGACTCCTGACCACGAGGAAAGTCATTGACTCAACTCCTGACCACGAGGGAAGTAATTATCTGCAGGTTAATTTTTTTTCACTTCCAAAGTAGGCCAACTGATTTAGGATAACACTGAGCCCCCAGCTGTAATCCGCAACTTGAGCCACCCTATAGTTTCATAAAAAGCAAACATCGGCATCTACGGATGCTTTATTTCCAATTGAAGCATGATACATATCACCCTTTACATTGGTTTTTCAAATGCCTCATAACTAACACCAGGACGCCATGACGCTTTCCCCCGGTCAAAGACCGCTACCCATTTCAGGCACCTAGGTAGAGTGGGTTATTGTGCTTAGAATTTTTTCTCCTATACCCAACAGAGAAAATCGGCACCAGCGCCGAGACTCGAACCCGCGTTTCCCGCACGGAGTCAGGTCCGAAAGCCACACGGCTATGACGAGCACAACTCATCTCACTGGTCTCTATCCCATTTACAAGTTGATTTGCTCCAAATGAATTTTGATTTGATCCTCGCGAAATTAGAATTGCTCCAAGTGAATTATAATTTGCTCCTAGTGAAAATAGAATTGCTCCAAGTGAAATTTGATTTGATCCTAGTGAAAATAGAATTTCTCCAAGTGAATTTTAATTTGCTCTTCGTGAAAATAGAATTGATCAAAGTGAATTTTGATTTGATCCTCGTGAAAATTGAATTGCTCCAAGTGAAATTTGATTTGCTCTTTTTCTATTTAAAATCGTTCCATAAGAATTTCATGGGCTTTATAATGCTATTTGATATAATCTTAGTGAAATATACTCGTATTTTTTCTTTGTGAAGTAATGCCATTCCAACAACGCATACAAAGATACCGAGTTCTTACAGAGTGTAATTTACAAAAAAAAACAGGTTATGATTTTTGTTGTATGAACCTTTACTCCTTATCAAACCATTACACAAAGGAGTCATATCTGAGACACTTTGATCAAAGAAACATCTCAGAGATACCGCCACGTTGCCCGTTGCTGCACATCACGTTTCACCTTTTGTAGACAAGCTACCATCATCAGCAATAAGTGTCCACCTTAACTCCAAATTTCAATTTTCAGAAGTCAAAACCTTAAAGATGAAGTATAATAAAACAAGTGCGCGAGACAGACAGAGAATAATAGAAACCTTCAATAATGAAGAGGACTGGAAGAAAGTTGCAAACGCCCTTGGAGTAAATGCCAAGACTGCATACAGGTGGCTGAAAAATAAGCGAGTCTTACCAAAGGAGAAAGGAGGAAATAATACGAAGAAATGTCCCGAAATATTGAGGACACTTACAACAGCCATAGAAGAAAATGTTGCGATTACTCTCTCACAACTTCGCAGAAAAGTACAACAAGATCATGACATTGACGTGTGTGTTAATACGATCAAAAATTGGCTCGGTGGTGAAATGCTTTCCGTCAATTTAGTGAGGCCAAGCATTGATAGAATGAATAATGAAGAGAACAACGGAAAACGCGCTAGATACATGGAGCTATTTTTCAATGCGAGATCTGAAGGGAGGACTCCAGAATGGGTTGACGAGACAAATTTCAACCTTTACTGTAAAAGAAACCAAGGAAGATCAAAAGTTGGTACGAGAGCGTCAGTGATTCTTCCGTCCAGCAAAGGCGCTAATCTGCACAACATTGGAGCAATGACGAGTACCCAATGCTTCTAACCTCGACTCGCCGCGGTTCGTTCGAACGACAGGATTGTCTGCGGTGGTTCAGGGAACTCACATATGCATGTCGTCAGAACGGGATTGACCATCCTACTTTCATAATTGACAGTGCTCCGGCTCATTCGAATCTTGAAGGGCTAGAGACAGAATATCCAAGTATTCAGATACTTCGTTTAGCTCATTAATAACCGCTAAATCCAATAGAGTTAGTTTGGAGCCTAGTGAAGAGTCATGTAAAGAGGCACTTGCGAGAAAGGATGCATGCAATTCTTGAGATAGCACCTGGCGGAGCATTACCAGTTACTGAGCAAAGGATGCGAGAGATGGAGAACATCGCAGTTGAAGCCCTTGGACTTGTCAACCCCGGCATGTTGCTCAACTTTACCAACAGGGTGGAGAAGTACTACGCTGCCGCAACGCGTCAAGAAGACCTTATAGAAATATGTTAAAGCGACAATAATTGTCAAAACTTGTACAAACGTTGTAATGCATGCTTACTTCTCTGTTTGCCTTGCTTTGTTATGACTTTTCAGCAGAATTATTATTTCGTTCATATTACCTGACTTTTTCATCAAAATGCATTTGTACACGAGTTATTAATAAATTGTCTATTTATTATTCTTTTGAATTCTAAAGCGCTTTCTATCAATATATTTTCCAATCCCGCTAGGAACTAATGATGATAATAATAATGGTTTATTCGATTAGGTGTCATCTACCAGATAATCGTCGGTAGGATTATATTAGATTAGTCGTTAGTTTTAGCCTCCCGAGTAGGGAGGCTAAAACTAAAACCGGGTAGGGAGGCAGCAACAAATGCGATCCAAAGAGAGGAAGGACGAAGGCACCATTTAGTATGGAGTAAAGGGAACGCGGAATCTATTCAGAAAGGGCATAGAAGCAGTAAGATGAGAAAGAAGTTCATGAAACAAGATCAAAGTTGAGGAAGAAAGTAGTAGGTGCTGAAAAACATGACAGCAGTGAACCGAGAAAGGTGGTCCGTAACAAAACAAAAACCTATTCTATTTTAACAAAAAGAAAGCCTACAAAACCTTTAGCTCGGGCCCTCACATTGTCCCCCTAGGAGCGCTAATTCCCACAGATACCATAGCTGTATCCCCCTGAGGGTTCATCGGTAGGAAATAACCCTTGGTTAATACAGCTACTGGATGATCGTCAGTAGGTTACCGGTTGAATATGTGATCCCAATACTCTGCACATTATTGAAAGCCCTTTGCTTACGTGCCTTTTAATTATCGATTAATTAAAGAACTAATTAATTAATCTTTCTACAAAATTAGGTAAAAGTAGTCAATTATTAATTGCCATTAATTAATTTAAATATAGTATTTTTACAACAACAATATATAACAAAACTATATAACATTTTGTAGAAATGGTTTTAATTAGGTTCATTTTTGAATAGGAAAGAGCTTTTGGAAGAGTGCCTGAGAAATGGTTGTGTCTACTTGCATAAATGTGATTGCTGCCTGCAGTCCTACGTTGGAAGTACCACACTCCAGCAATTTATTTGTCACAGCCAACACTCTGGTATCTCCCATAGAACCGGCCGTCCATACTCATCTTTCTCCCAGTCAGCCATCAGAAATCATTGCCATAGTTCAAACCACCCTTTCAAAAATTCCAATTTCTCCACACTTTGTGGAACTGTAGAGCAATTTGACCTTAGAATTTTGGAATCATTGTTCATTTTTACCCATAGACCTCAGCTAAACAATGATCAAAGTGCGATGAAATTAAATATTGCCCCAACTGTGTAAATATGAGTGTGTTTGAATGTGTGTGTGTATGTGTGCAGTTCTGTTACTTTGTGTAGATGTTATTGTGGTTTGGTTTGATTGCTAGAATTTAGGTGTATGTGTACTTATGGTTCCGAATGTTTTGGAGAAATTGTGTTTTTATTTTTAATGGTTGGGCATAACTATTTTTCGATGTAGGTATTAAGTGATATTAGTGATATCAATTTCTTATGTATAGTTTTCCGCAATTTCTTCATTATCGTTTTTCGTTTCTTGTTTTACAGCACTGATGATGGAATCACGGATTCCGAAACGTTTGCAATTAAAAGAATGTTCCCTTGTCAATTGGTTCTTCTTTTCATTGTACGTTTTAGATTTCTCAAAAATCGCCCTCTTAATTCTACAATATACAACAGTATGTGGTGTTTTAAATATTTTAAATACGCAAGCTGCAAAAATTTCCGCAATTTTGATATTAAAACTATAGCAATCTAAAAATCATTTGGATCAATTGCAAATTGAAAAAGAACAAATCAAATTTCACTTGGAGCAATTCTATTTTCACGAGGATCAAATCAAAATTCACTTGGACCATTTCTATTTTCACGAGGAGCAAATTAAAATTCACTTGGAGCAATTCTATTTTCACGAGGAGCAAATTGAAATTCACTTGGAGCAATTCTATTTTCACGAGGAGCAAATTGAAATTCACTTGGAGCAAATCAACTTGTAAATGGTATATTGTTCATCCTCGAAGTTTATACCGACTTTTCCGTAGAGTCAGGAAGTTTGAGGGCAGAAAATTTCTCATTGATCGCAGCAGATTTAAAGCTCTCGTTTTTAAGGTGGATTTTAGTAATCAATCTAAATTTGTAAAATAAAAATCTCATAACGAACCTTAAAAAAAACACGTAGCGTTTTTCTCTGCAATCAAACGTTTTTATGATAAAAATTCGTCATACTGAAGAAAATTCGTCATGCACCATCATCGAAATTTTCAATGAATTCGCTTGAGAAATCTGTGGCTTCCGAACAACATTAAAGCTTCCAATGTCCATATTGTAAACAAAGACAGTCATTTTTACGACGCATACAATGAATTAATTGTAGATTCTTTAAAACTTACAAGCATCTTATGAGAAATTAGGCCGACCTGCACATTTCGCTCGGCGATATCACCCCCGTCGTGACGTCAAGCAAGGCTCGATGTGTTCCCATAAACATCGCATGTGTGTACGCCTCACCGCGTCCCTTCGAGTTACGTCAGACTTGCGTTCGGGTGCATGACAGCTTGGCATCGGGCACGACTGTCACCAGGTGCGCACGCTCTGAAGGAAATTTATTTCCTTTGAAATCAAACTTTTTCCCCGTGGATCGTTTCCTGGCGCAAATTCCCCCAGCGGGCGACTGAGTCGTCATTTTCGATCATTCATCTGTCATTTGACGTCAGAAGACGTGATGACTTGATGCGAACAAGGCCTCCTACTTCTACATGATCTTAACACTTGGCAAGTGGCATTGTTACGCAAAAATACAAATTTAACATTTTAACTGCGCCGTGACCCACCGGAGGTCACTGAGGGGATTTTACTAATGCTGCTGATCAACCAACAGTCAAAAACTCAGTTTTCATAAATACTAATGAAAACTAAATGAAAGCGAGATCTAATTAATTTTAATTATTTTCAAAATTAGTCTCTACAATCAACTCTAATTTGAGTTTTATATTGAACCTCAGTCTAAGCTGCTGTAGTTAACATGTAAGTCTCTTTTTAGTTGATAATTAGTTTTTACCCTTCATATTTTTCTTCAATGTTTAGAAAGCGTGGCTCCTTTTCAATTTTTAAAACTCCGAAAAGTTCTCTCTGTTATAAGTGCTTTATAAAATTTTAATTTTGCCTACACAATCATATATCCTTTGATGTACATCATGAAAAGCAGTTTACTCTCAAGATGAAAGAGGCGTACTTTTATGAAATTCGCAGTTGTACATTAATACCGATCTAAGTTTGCAATGTGGTCGTGTATTTTTGAAACGCAGGCATTTCAAATTTAAAAATGTACAATTTTCAAATCTCATAGCATCGAATTTTTAAAGTGTTGTACCCGCAAATTGCCGATGTAAACGTCAAAACAGATACTGAGAGATGGTATGTACGCATACGGCCAATACTGATGAGTGTAGAAATGATAGAAAGTAAACAATAAAAAACCTTATCATTTCCAATGTCCAGTCATAGCAGAGAAGTACGTAGGGCTTCTCAGCTTTCTGTATTTTAGTTAAACTTCAATCATATTCTGCCGCATCAAAAACTAGAGAGGATTGATAAAGTTAAAAAACCTATATATTACACGCAAAGCTGATTATCAAGTTCACGTATTTACTCGTAAAAAATGTGAAAGAAAAAGGTCATATCAACTCAATATCCCTCAGTATTTATTACAACACCATTATATAACTTATGCCAAGAAAAGTGCTGCACTAGATAGTGCCTGGAAAATAAAGTAACCACCGTGTTTATTCTAGAGAGGGGAGCAGTCTAGACTTTCCGAGATATGCTCGGAAAGTTATTCTAAACATCCTTATCATGCAGCCCACTAATGCTTTAAGAAAATAATATTCGAAAGACAAATTTAAGCAGTTCCCCATGAATTGTTGGAATTGGCATTTTTTATTAGCATCTGCTTGTATCAGTAACGGGAGTGTGGAATGATGAATGTGTAGGCACTATACAGTGTAACAAATTAGTTTTGAAGAAATTCAACGACCTCATTCAACAACTTTCATCCATCCAGTATCGTCACGGTATTTTTCATTGAATTTTTTTTTGCGATACATTTTATGAATTAATTGTAGATTTTGTAAAACTTACAAGCATGTTTTAAGAAATTAACACTTTGCATGTCTCTAAGTCGAAATTTTTTTGCTTAAATATTACAAAAAAACTAAAATATTTAGCTTGATCGAAGTGGTGGCCTCAAAAATTCGTCTCAAATTTTTCCCCAAACCAGTTACCAAATTTTGGATACTCGGGTGTTCTGAATTAAATTTTTAAGGGAAACTAGGTTTGCATTTTTTATTAGAGCCTAAGTATTTAGAGCATTAAATAAATGACGAACATTGACAAGGAGAAATGAGAATCAAAGCTAATATTAAAGCTTGAAGACATTAACAATAGAATATTCTTTGAGGGTATTTCGCAGAAATAAATTTTAATCGGCCGAGAACAACAATAATCTGTGAATTATGAGCTCAAAAGGAAAGGAAACGCTGAGGAAATACCAGCCAGGACTCTATTAATGTACTCGGAGATGCTCTAACGATGAGCCCATATACCGAAGAGCTTTTATCGCTTAAGCTTTAGCTAGAGCTTGGCAAACACTTGGGAAAAAATGTGATGTTTCTTCGGTTGATATAACAAGACAAGGAGCAATATGGATGTGTCAAAACACCCACTGAGTGAGTCATAAACGGAAACGTTTTTTTTCGTACTAATAGTACTCGACATATTGGGTGGATAGACTTTTTAACAGTTGGAGGTAGCATCAAGATTCATTTGTTTGATTCCAATAGAAAGTTCCTTATCAAAATGACAAAAATCTTGACTCGGGTGGGGTTCCAGTTTTAGCCTTCGCTGAAATCGGTATTGGTGTTCAAGTTATTAACTCAGTGGGATCTTGAGCACTCGAACGCAGCAATTCTATTAGAAATAAGTTTTTCAACGCACGATATCATAAGCCTCATTAAATTTTCTTACTACCACCCGGGTTACAATAGTGGCTTTTTTCTCGGCTAATCTGTCAACCCTGACGAGGATCTTCAGTTGAGAACACGTACATAAATGCTGAAACAGGAAAAATTCTCCATGAAAAATTCACTACCGAAAGTTTAAAAGTGTGGCAAAATTAGGCTAATGAGTTCAATTTTTACAGACTTCTTACTCCTTACTCTCTTTAACTCTTACCCTCTCGTACTCTCAGACTTCATTGTCAAACTCTACGACATTTTGATGGCAAAGTTCATGCGACAATTGAGACAGAAAGAAATACTAATAAAGTGTGTCACCTGATTTAGCTTTAAATATTTTCTTTATCTAGCTGATAATAATTAAAAATTCTTCTTGTATATGATTTAAAACTAAGTTCCTTTAAAAAATCTTTCCGTGAGTTCATGAAGTAAATCAAGATCATAATTTTTCTCCGCTGATTCCCTTATATCTGCAGGAAAATAGAATTCTTTTTCTCTCTCTGATCCTCGCTTAGACAGCAATGAATCAAGCTCGACTGAGGGAAGTGAACTCAGTTTCGTAGGCATCGCAATTCATGGCACAGCACAGTTCATGGCACAGCACAGTTCATGGCACAGCACTGTTTATGGCACAGAACAGTTTATGGCACAGAACAGTTTATGGCACATCAGTTCATGGCAAACAAACATCGGCATCTTAGGATGCTTTATTTCCAATCAAGCCTGATACATATGATCTTAA
>JACJUY010000114.1:0-10941 GCA_014220935.1 Platorchestia sp. MABIK | reverse complement strand
TTATTTTATAGAAGTTCCACTCTGAAGATTTTAGGTCGTTTTTAGCACCTGTTCAAGATGGAATTTTGGGGGTGATCGTGTTGTAGAGAAACTTGTATTCAGCAATGTGATTTCAATGTATGGCTTACATGTATTTGTAGTGGGGCTTCATTTTTTAAATTTTATTTTGTCAAGTTTAGGCTTATTTTAATAGCGGAATCTTTGAAATTTTTAGAATGAAATGCTCTATTGTAGGACTGTGAAAGGTAAAAGTTGTGCTTCCTGAGTGTCGCTATGAATAGGGATGTAGAGATTGAAAAACTGTGTAGGGATTGATGTATTGCCAAAAGCATTGAACTGATGATTGTGAGAGTTTTAGGGTGTAATTTCTTCCTGCTAATGTACATTTGGGAGCACCATTTCACATCTTATGTCAGTGTGAGATGAGCTGGTTAATATTTGACAATATTCCTCAGGAATACATGGTGAAGGCTGGTCCTAGTTTACATGCCGATTCCTTTAGAAATAACATTTTCTTAGATATGTATTTTAGTAAGATGGATCCCTCAAGTTATATTGGTAAACCACTTTTTTCAGCTGCTCGCTCCTTTTAAAATATGATCTTTGTGCATTTTTATGTTGCAGCTTTTCCATAACTTGCTTTGTTTTATGAAAACAATTTTAAAGTTTAGATTTTTAGGCCTTGAGTAACCGCTTGCAATTTTTTCAACTCAATTAATGGCAAGTTTGAGCAGTGAAATTCGTTTACTATGAACAATATTACAGGACTATTGGGCATGGAGGTATGGGCAGTTAAAAATTGCTAAGAAAGGAGAAAATCAGCTACAAAGTAGTGAAGATCTTCAGTCGAAAATTTAAATTTCATGTTTGAGGCTGCACCAGCAACTTCATTAAGAAAAATGTTCATAAATTGAAAATTCTCAAACGAAACTGCCATCTTACTGGAACCGTTAATGAATACTCTGCATAGGAGTAAGCTGCATGTGGTTTGGCTGAAGAGACGGGTGGTGCGATCAAAGACGTCATTATGCAGGGCTTATGCTTCATGCCAGGGCTTGTGAGGTGCCGGGGTGTGTGTGACATGACGTGGTCGCTGCTAATGTGCACCTTGGATCATGTGACTGCTGGCCTTGGAAGCAAACGTGAATGCATTGGCGGTAGTTAGCTTGGTAACTGCAGGCCGGCCGGTAGGTGGCCTTGACTGTCTCACAGAGCGGGGATCAGGTGTTCTTGCCTATAGAGACGGCTTGTGCTCTGTTGCTTACCGTCTTATTTCTAAACCAATTTGGGTCGTCCGGCATCATAGGTCCTGATCAGCCGGTTGACGGTCAAGGTCAGAAGTTGATACTCGCGGCCTCACCTCGGGGGATAATCTGCGTTCAACTTCAGCACCTCCACTGATTTGCTGTTGGGGAGTCAGATACTAAAGTCAATTTCTATTGCAAATAGTTGTTTTAGGACCATGGGAGAAAGTATGTTTGAATTATTAGCTGTATTGTTTGTAGGGTATTGGGTATTATATCTTTGAAATGATCGTAAGCTTAGTATTTGTTCTGTTAAATTTCTGTGGTAAATATAGTTGAAAGTGGTTTTAAGAAAAGTTATAAGTTTTTAACTAGTTAAAGAAGACTTTGAAGTTGTTCAGTTGCCCTGATTGATGTTCGCGCAGTTTCAACTGTTGGTGGCATTGCGAATTGATTCAGTTTAAATTGGTTTCGATCGAAAAATAATATAGCTTAATCTTCCTCACATGCCGAGTGCGAGGATGAGCGCTTGATGAACCTAATATTATTTAAAGCAAAATTAAAGAAGAAAGCTTCTCCCGTTTTAGTGTAATTTGGTATTTCTTCAAACCATATTGTTGGACATAAGTTAGTTGAGTTAAATTTTTCTTAATAAAATTCACTCTGGAGAAAAAGTCGCGTGATTGCGCGGTGTAAACCCTGTAACCAGGCGCGAAAGGCTTGCAAATTATAACTAGACTGAAATTTTATATTTCATAAACCACCAACCTCATTAACAGGGGACCCGTTTTATTTTGAAACTTCCGTTGGATAACACAGATGTAAGGAATTACACTTGGTATAATTATTTCGGATCTTGAAAGTGATGCTCTATATGAGCATATTAGATACTGAACTCTACGCAGGTCATGACATGCGAGATTCCCATTACATTCATGCAACATGGGGAGGAAAAAGTTAGTCATCAGTGACTCGGCTGGTGTAAAAATTTTATTTCGATTAAATGATAGCATTGAGCCACGAGACTCCTCCGATCGAAAATCTTGGAAGAAACTGTGGAATGGGTGCATCAATTGTAGTTAAACCGACGCAATATTCCCGAAAGACGAAGAACAGAACGGACTGGAGATTCTCAGAATATGTGCTCCGAACGTCATTGAAAGGTAGATTTATTCTCCGGATGCTCAATTGTCCTCTTGTTTATGGGGTCTTAATCCTGAGTAACTCAAGTTAACGATTGACTCGTGTATTGATGACTTAGACACAAAAACAGACTTTGTATTTCATTACGTGGAAGATTTCTGTTTCATTGTTGTTTAGTAAAGCTCCGTGGCTTGTGTAGTCTTTCACCTCTTATCTCCAAGAAACGAGCTCTAGATTTAGGCCAAATGTTCTACTATTAAAGATTGCTTAAGAAATAAAGCCACGCATATAGAACTACACACATGTGGACCTCTCTGAGTCCAACTGTCGTACTACTTACCTTATTTCCGATGTGCGCTGAAACGAGTGTTCGACACCACACCAACCGAGCACACTAACATTAATTCAGTTGCCTGTGGCAAGTCTTGTCGCTCATAATGTGACCAACTAGCCGATCTGTGATTACCTAGCCGAAGCTAGGGGGTCCATAGTTGCAAGTTGCTGGCGACCCTGGTGGAAACGTAATCCTAAAATTATTATTATTATTAAGGAATAAACAAATTTGGACACTTCGTTTGAGCGTCCGTGGCCGAATTTCGTATTTTGCCACCTGTATTGAATCATGTCTAACTATGATGTAGATCATGCCTTCTTGACAACTGTGCTGCATTCGTAGTGTATTTTTATTTCAAAAAGCTCATTGCTTAATTGGCGACATATAATCGATCAAAAATAAATTTCAAGATTCCGTAGCCTCACGTAAAAGCGGTCCAAATTTACCTGCATTAGCTGCCGACCGCAGTGAGAAAACGACCCCAAATAACTATTTTGAAAATTCACTTGTGTAATTGGGTTTTCATTTTTAGTATCTTGCATTTCTTGGAAGTCTCTTGTCATTCGTTTTTCGTTGTTAAAAATTTTGCATTTATGTTCTATTTGGAGCTTGTAATTTTTGTTTTCGTTTTGATCCCTAAACGTGTTTTTGATGACATTGCAGGCTTCGAGATCCCCGACTCGGATGCGGAGAAGCTGCTCCGCCCTGCCGACATCGTGCGCTACATCGGCGACAAGCAGGACGTTTACAACTAGGGAGCTTGCATCCGTTTTCTTTTGTTTTCATTTGTTTTCTGACTCTACTCTTTGTCTCTAGTTTGTGTGTTGAAGTAAAGGAAGGCATTTGATTTGTACATAAGAAGAGATGAAGTCTCAAATTGACACTTTTTTTCTCTTGTTTAAAATTGCGCGTCTCTCGAGATGGATTTAACATTAAACATGTGGCCTCGTTAACATTTTACTTGAAGTATTTTCCAAACAGTACGTTTGTTGATGGAAAGATACAAATTTTATTTTATTTTTCAAAAAGCGATTTAAATTATACCTGAATGAATACAGTGTTCCTAGATCTTGTTCCATATTTCTTTTGCTGATTCACAAGTAAATTATGTGTACAGTGAGCTCATCGCTTTCATTAATACCTCTTAGAAGTTCAACCGTATTTGTCTGTGAAGAACAACTAGTCTTTTCTGTGAGCTAGTTGCAACAGTGTTGCACTTCGGGATAGAACGTCACTGGGTCAATCCCGTACGACGGCGTGGTGGATTTATCGAAGTGAGCAACTCTTACGGTGATCGTTGAAAAGGAAGACGGCATGTATTAGAGTTTATCAAAAAGTCTATCGATTTTTGAGCTAACACTCTCATTCCTTCGCTGGTTATGGGCTAAAGAGCCATACAGATGGTGAAATAGGTCGATCAATGAAGATAGTTTGTGTTATTTAGCGCAGCCGGTCCCTTCCAGTCCTCAGATGCTCCTCACAGACGTTGCAGAATTATCGAGGAGATAGATCACAGGAGTGAATATTGCCTAAAAATATATTATTGCCGGAGAATGTGGTTGATCACCTTGAATTGAAATATTGAAAATATTATGCAACTCAACTTCATCGTGGTGTGAAACATCTCGCTGTTCGTTTGTTCGTATTTACGAGTTTAGTGCAAAGTTTCTCAAGGAACAAACGCAAATTATTTTTCCCTTAGATTTTAGTTCGCAATGACCAATTAGTGTCCGTTAAAAGTTGCGTAATTTTGCCGACCTTTAAAATGAGTTCATTTAACTTGCTCAGTTCATCCTGAGGACAAATGGTAGCAATTCTGAAACGTTTCTTGTTTTCTGACACGAACAGAGTTCTTTAATTGCTTGGTGTTTAATTTTTAAAATCTTGAGCATCAAATTTCTGTGATGAAAAATTTATTCGCTTGAGCGACTGACTGTGTTTGGAAATATGCCTAATAATTGAGCTACAGTGTAATGTAATTTCGATTTATTGATTTTTGCGAAGGGGGTTGAGATAGCGCAACTGAAACTCTAAACATAAAATAGATTCCCACCCATCTCTGGGGCTGATCAATGATTGTTTCAGCTTGTAAGAGTTCATTAAAAATTGAACAAGTGCCACATGAGAACATCGCTTGCAAACAGTTCCTGACCAGACGTCACCATAGTGCGATTTAAATTCAATTAGGTTTTTTCGTAAGTTCTGTAGTTAACATTTTGACTGCGATATTAAGTTCAATGCCAAACTCAAATTTTAAGTCAATTGTAGCAAACCATTTTGAAAATACCAAACATGAACTGAATCGGGCCTTCATTTAGCTTTGATTAAGTATTTATGAAAATTAAATTTGCGACGACTGGTCGGTCAGCAACATTATGAAAATTGCCTCCGTGTACCACCGATGGCGCACGTCGCAGTCAAAGTGTTAAGAGAGGGTATTTTCCAGTCGAGTGTTGAGCGGTAGTGTGAACTGCCCAATTTGTTTATTCATTACCTGAAAGCGACACGACACACACAATTCGAACGACACAAGAATTATTTTTAAATTGCAATTCTCAATTAAGAGTGCACACACCGTAAAAATGAAACGGCTTGAAATAGTTACGAGGGAACTTCGAGAGAAAGTGCTGATACCTTTTTGTGTGCGCCGTGGTTATGTAGGCGAAAGCTTCGTCAAAATTAACAATACAAAATATTTAAACGTTGACCTTTTAGACGGATCTTTCTTCAGTTCATGTTTAAAATTTTTCGTGCAAAATTAAAGGGTTTCAGTTTTATCGGCATATGCACTTGAAATAAATCAGCAAATAAATATCCCTGGAAGTCTCCATCAAACAAATGTCTCACTGATTTGTAGTCGGCGAAAATTCCTTTGAACTTAGTATGGAAAGGGAAAACGTGAGGTGTTTTTTCCGATCAACATTCATTGCATTGTCAAATGCATAGGTCAACTGTGTGAGTAAGTATTAACTTCGAGGAACACAATTTTTTTAGTTCAGATCTTCTGTCACTACCAAAAAATTTTCTGATCAGTGGAGACAAACGTTGATGAAACCATTGCACAAATCAGGTGATATCGATAACGTATCAAATTACAGACCAATCAGTTTCCCGCCTCTAATGTCCAATGTAATAGAAAAAGTAATAAACTAGATTCCGACTCACATGTGTGAATCATACTTGTGCTCGCAGTGGTACAGTGGTTAAGGGATCGGCCTTGCATGTTGGAGACTAGGGTTCGTATCCCGGCACTGGCGCGGCGATTTTCCCCGTTGGGTATAAGGGAGAGCTCAAGCACAATACCCCACTCAACCCAGGTGTCGGAAATGGGTACCGGCTTCACGGGGGAACCGTCATGGTGTCCTATATATAGTGTTAGTTATAAGACATTTGAAAAACCAATGCTTAAGATCATATGTATCAGGCTTGATTGGAAATAAAGCATCCTAAGATGCCAATGTTTGTTTGTTTCATACCTACTTCATTGCAATCAACATGCTCACAGGAAAAAGCTCAAGGTTGAGTAAAGCACTCAAGGTGTTTTACTTAACATCACAGATAAAATATACAATGATATAGAGCCAAAAAAAAATAATTCTCTTACTGCTGTTTGTTCTCTCCAATGCGTTCAATAGCGTTGAGCATAAAAGACTCCTGTAGAAAACAACAAACCTTAGCATAGACGCACAGTGCATTACGAGCTACCTTCTAAATTGCTCTCCTGCACTACACTCAAATAACAAAATTTCCCTATTCTTGGACTGTTCTAAGAGACCGCTAGACAACTGCTTTGGGAAATTATTTTGAAGGATTGTTCGGGGAGATGTTCTGGTGTCTCGCCTGCTGCAGGAGCCTGTTCTAGCAGACTTTTTTGACTGTTTCGGCAGGCTATTTGAAACCGTTTTAGAAAGCTGAATACGGAGAATGTTATCTAGGGAACTGTTCAGGTGATCTAATTTGCGAGGCTGTTCAATGGGACTATCTTGCTTTTTGACCCTTGGTACAGTCTGGAATTGTCTCGAGCGCTGTTCCTTTCAGCGAGAGAAATTGCATTCAAATGCTTCTTTTGAATATTTTCAGAGTGATCTTGAACACGGAAATTTGATTTTTTTCGCACGTGATGGTCGTTCTTCAAATTGAAGTCATCACCATTTGGAGATATCTGCAACAACAAGACGGTGAAGTTCCTCAGAATGCCAAATCCATCCAAACAATAATTTTTACGAATATTCTATGACGTATCTAAATTAAGAATACAGTGAATGGATGGATTAATGCATTTAATGTCACGTTAGAAGTACAGAAACATTCCAGTTTTACCGAAGTATTAAATCATATGATTTTTTACCAGCAAATTTAGGAGCCCATTTAGCCTTGCACTTTCGTCGAGCATTGTACGACTCTGGCAGCTACCTTTCACTGTCACGTGGAATAGCGTTATGGGAGGAGTATGGGGCCGGGAGTTGTTCCCATACTATATCCCCTCCTCTACTGACTATGAGGCGCTGGCAGATCTCGTGCAGTTGCCTCCGTTCGAAGTTGAGCGCGCCCTCACTCTGGAATGCCAACTTGGCAAATTCCAATACAAACCTTCTGTCCAGGACTCTAATACCCAAAGGAAGAAGTGATGACAAGAACCTCACAGGCATTTTTTTCTGAGATCACCTGCACAGTGATCACGAAGAAGCTTTTCATATCTACACTGATTGCTCTAAGATGGGTGGCGCAGTGGGCTATGCTGCGGTTTTGGATGACAAAGTGGAAGAGGAAAAACTGCTGCCTGAAACATCAATTATTTTCTCTGCGGAGCGGATCGCTATCCGTTTCACTCCGCATGATTGAGGAGCGGCCTGCCTTGGGTTCTTACGTGGTGTTATCCGATTCTAAAGCTGCTTTCCAGTCACTGAAGTCCTACAACTCAGCATATCCAATAATTCTGGAATAATGTCAAGCCTTGTGCGACTTGTAGGCCCCCACAACTTGTATTTCTATGCTGGATACCTGGCCATGTTGATGTACGTGGCAACAATCAGGCAGACGAATTAGCGCGAAGTGCTGCCACCTCTGCTGCTGACCCAACAAATACCTGAGTACCCGCCCGAGATTACTACCCTATAATTAAAGCTGCATTAACTCAATTTTGGCAGCGACAGTGGTAAAACACAGAAGACAACAAGCTGCGCAAGATTAAGAACAGTGTCCGAGTCTGGCCGTCTTCAGCATGCCGGAACCGTCGCGTAAAAGCCTTCCTATGTCGACTGAGGATTGGTCACACCCGCCTCACCCTAATGGAGCGTCGCCCAGCCCCTCTTTGCGATCGCTGCTTGGGACCGCTGTCGGTGCAGCATGTATTGGTTGAGTGTCTTCATTTTTCCGATGTTCGATCCCGTTATTACCCTGGTTTACAGGACGCTGACTCTGATTTTGTCTTATGTAAAATGTTGGGAGAACCGACTCGTGGGCGTTTTAATCATGAGCGACTTATTAGTTATCTCTCTGATTCATCTCTTGTGAACAAATTATAGTGCCTCTGTACACTGAGAAATATCAGAAGATTTGTAAGTCTAAATCCTTTTCTAGTCGTACAGGTCTTGGTGAGTCCTGCAATATTTGTGTTATTTAATTTAATTTCCCAAATATTCTTGGCTGTGCGGAGGATGTGTTGATTGGAAAACTCAGGACAGATGAGCGCTGAGGCTTTAACGCAGCAGCGCTGCAGCTGTACCTGAAGAAGTGCGAGCTATATTCTTAGATTTAAACGGAAGCCGCGCAGTAACGCACTATAGCCAGGCGTGATATCGTCTTGGAAGATTATAGATGAGGAAACTGCAATATGTCCGGGCGCGCCACGTTGGTACCTCGGGGGTTCAGCCTGGGTAAGGCGTGCGGCCATAAATGGGTGGGCGGCTGAAACCCCTCACGGGGTTTGACTGCCCAGTGTGGGTGAATGTACTGAAGTACGTAAAATATTAATGGGGAGACAAGTATAATCTTGATTTGTAGTTATAATCTAATCTGTTCAAATAATTTTGATACTCGCCTCATGTGGTAAATTGGAAAAGTTCAATGCTTATCAAATTATATGGCCTTCGGTGCGATATAGTTTGAGTAACTGAAGCGCTAGCAAACCTATGTTACTACTACTACTACTACCATTACTTGTTCATGCGAGAAAACACGAGTTCATTTAGATTCAAGTTTATACTTGTTTTCATCTTTTCTTTTGGGGTATTAGTTAGATACTAAGTTTTCCATAGATTTCTTTTGGCGCTCTGCAAATTTTTCACCCGCTGATTTTAGAAACTAATTTTGTGATTAGTATCATCTTTATTGGAAATAAGCTATTTTATTTATTTTTTCATTTTCACTTCCAGCTAGTAAAATGAAGTTACAGTATTTCTTAGATGCTTTCTTCATGCACAATATTTTTTGAGGAAACCTGGCAAGTTTGACATACCTATTGCCTGGTAAGTTTTGATCTTTGAAGGCTGTTCAGTAATGATTATTGAAATTATCTGAAAGCTGAAAAACAATTGTAGACCTATTGGCTGCGTACTGGGAACATTATTATGCATGACAAAATTATTTTAATTTGTAACAAATTTTTTTCTAGAATAAAAGATAAAGAAAGAAAGAAAAACAGTTTATTTCCAATTAAGTTGATACATGAAATGCTCAACATTGGTTTTTAAAATATCTTTACATTAATAGTTGATACATATGGGTATCGTAATACCCACGTCAATCGTCGAAACAGAAAATACTTGAGAGAAAAGGAAGAACAAATGCGTTCCCTACATTGCGTTAATCCGATTTTGACAATGCGTATACGTCCTCCTATGAGTAACCAAGAAAACACAATCCTATTGACGCGCTGTTGAAAACACTCTCGTTAGTGACCACTTATATTGAAATATGAGCACACGAACATAGGAGCTAGTGATATGAGGGATTGATGTTAAAAGTAAAATGGGCAGATTTCAATTATTTCACGTCTAAGACTATGTGGTTGACATTCGGGACAATTTTTCATTCTTATGTATCAACTAGTGTGCCAAATAATGAGCTCGGAGAGAACAAAATATTTGACCATAACACAAATTTATGATACTTCCTACGCTAATAGTACTAGTACAAAAGAGTTCACCGAAGTCAAAGACATGAGAAGAATTGTTGTACAATGCTAACCATAACATTTACAACATAGCTGGAACATTATGAAAAGTTAACTACCTAAAATAATGTTGTCATAATATACTCATAAGAATGAGAAACAACAAATTGCCACACAAGACTAACAAGAATATTTTAGGACAGAAATAAAAATCATAAACGATGTTCTATAAAATTGTTACATAGGATGAATTACGTCGACTTTTAAAATGTTTGAATTAGGTTGATATTCACACATGGGGATTGTAACGCCCATGTTAATTGTCAAAACAAAATCATTGAGAGAGAAGTGCGAAAAAATGTGTTCCATTCGTTGCGTTAATCTGATTTTGACAACACATTTAAATACAAGTAAATAAGAAAACATAATCCTAGTGACGCATTGTTGAAAAATTTCTTAAACCATGGCACTGACAACACTGCATATCATCACCATTTTTAATTTTTACCAGCGAAGAGTATTTGAAAGTTATAATTATAGAATTTATATAAGAAACATCTAGGTGACGGTTAGGTTCATTATGTAGAATTTCCTCTAATTACATGTCTTTTTTATTACCTATTTAGGCGAACGTACATGTTGAGGACCTTTGCGTATACAGACATTTTTAAAATCCCTCGTTGTTTACATTTACATCGTTTTTCACATAATATTAAATTGAAGTCACGCTCTTCCATTTAACTACACAATCATAACATTCATTTTGACGAAGTGTGAAATGAGTTGGATTAGCTCGAAGAAAGAATTAAGTTCAATCAATTTCTGAACATTTTATTTCATTTATGAGTGCGTTTTTTTCTTAGTTTGTCTAGTTCGAAACCCGAGAGCATTCATGATTTGTTTCATTATTTGAACGTTGTGTAAATGGATGAATGAAATATCTTGTTGACTGCGTAAATAGTTTGAAAAAATTTTAAATGGGTTGAAGTAGTTTTCAGCATAAATGAGAAAATACATAATCCGTTGAGGATCTTTTCCAGATAAGCCCCTCCATTAATACAACACATAAGTTCACCCACTTGTAACTTTCGGAACAATGCACCTAT
>JACJUY010000113.1:349914-363087 GCA_014220935.1 Platorchestia sp. MABIK | reverse complement strand
TCACGAAAAAAAACCTACGCACAAGCAGAAAACTTAGGCATAATGCACTCATTCAGAAGCCTGGCAACCTCATGGGTGAGTGGGAAAACGTTCGTTCCCCACAGTATGCAGGACTAACGCAAGTTGACGTCTTTTCATGACTTGCATATCACTATAACCTTACGTAACAAAACCGGCCCAAGAAGGAGCAGCAAAACTCATCGCAGTCAAAAGAACAAAACCGACCCTAAACAACAGATCGCATGATATGTAGACAACTCGTATTCTAACTAAATTAAGACTTATGAGTATCAAAGCTTAAGTAGACTAGAGCAATACTGACCGCTACGACACCTCAGCGACTAATCACAAACTAAAAATTATGTCCATGCTAGTCCAAGAAGACAACATGTAAGCTAATGAAAATCATGCTACTCTCGAAAAAATCCTACTACGGAAGGGAAGACTGCACGGACACTTGTCATAAAATATTAGATATAATAGAAAGTTCCAACTAGCATTCTAGCTAGCAGATTGGAGATTAGATTAGATGTTAGATTAAGCCAGAACTAAGACGTTCCAAGAAGAGGGAAGCACCATTTAGTATTGCGTTGAGGGAATGTGGAATCTATGCACAAGGCGCATAGAAATGGTAAGATGAGAAAGAAGATTATGAAAAAAATAAAAATTGAAAAAGAAAATGGTAGGTACTGAAAAACAGGACAGCAGTGAACCGAAAAAAAGATGGTCCATAACATAAGAAAAAACATTTTATTTCAACAAAAAAAGGGCCTACCTAACTCTCAGCTTGGGACGTCACATTTCCCCCTACGGCATTTTGGTTAGCCATAATTTTTGTGATACACAGACCATCAGCAAGAACCTATAGTTAAATAGAGACCATTAGTAAAACTGAAATGATAATCCACGATGACTTGAGATGTGTTAGACCAAGAGTTGTTCAACGAAGAATGTCATTTTGCACCTATACTGTAGCGCGACGAACAATTAAAAACACAGCAATATACGATATAATAAGAAACTGAACTAAACAACGGAAGATGTTTGATACACTACGTTCGAAATACGGCAATACGACGCCGATACGGGCATGACTTCCTAGCAATTTACCACCTTCAGTATAATTGAACGTATTTTTACAATAAAACTTCTTGAACAGCCGTTCAGCTACTAACAATTTAGCAATCACCTCCAATAGCAGAACAAAGTTCAGATATTACTACACAAGTGCAACTCTTTAGAGTCTCTCTTAGCAGTGGGCAGAGCATGGAGGTCCGTGTCCTGTTTTGAACGCGCTACTCAGTTGTACCCACATGAAAGCTAAACCTTACCTTTTCATATCGGGATAGAATCAATGACCTAAAACTATTTACACTCCCTCCTCAGATTCATAAGAACTCTCTACGCATAGAGTAACCTTGCTGACTCAAACATCTTACAGAAGGAATTCGTCGTACAAATAGAATTTGTTCACACAAATAGAACATAATGACACTGGTCAATAAATTGAGTTATGCTCCAAAAAAAGACACAAGAATTCACTCAACACATTACTTGCAAAGAGACTCATTGGAATAACAAATTTATTTTCATGGTACTTAATCAAACAAAAATAAAAGCAAGTTCCAATGGATCTTTCGTCTATTCCAACGTTGACTGATGAAACAGAATTTGAGTTGGATATTGAACTTTAGTGTCAACTATCGCAGTTCACGCGCTAAAAATACGAAATTCACACGAATAACAACGCACTTTTGGGAACTCCTAAACTATGCAATTTTTACTACTACCACATTTTTTCAGGTCCAATGTAAGGATTGGAATTAAATATATTTAAAGAATCAATTCATGAGTTGGAATGCGTCACTTGACAGTTGTTCTTCACAGAAAAACTTCAGGTACATTTCCTTAGAAACTGTAAAAAATAAATTCACTACCCTCACAAGTTCATTTCTTAACTCCGAACTGAGTCTGCGTGTTCAGGATTCCACAATTAAATGAGTTGCTGGCTGTCCCTTTGCTTTCAATATACCCACGAAGCTAAATAAGTAGGACGAGGAGATACCATACCACTATTTGCCCAAGATGAGAACTTGAAATGCTTCCAAGTTTTAAATGTATACAAGGTTAATCCATCGTACCGACATGCAGACCACATCATGAGTTGAAAAACTTATCAATGAAACCAAAAAAAGGCTAATAGCTGCAGTATATTGAAATTGTAGATACTCATAAAGGAGGGCAGTATCATGGAGCACTAGTTTCCTTAACGAGAAAAATTAAAAGTGAACTGATAACAAAGGTATAGCTACAGCAGCAAAGGGTTAATGCTTGGACGGGTGAAAATCCTCTCACAGAGTAACTCAAATATCGAATTCATTTTAGAGGAGCACTGAATTCCTCAAAGCACAGTGTTCGTACAACACTAGACCTGTGTTTGCAGACCAATTATCAGTAAAAGATACGCTCATACCAAACGATACAAACGAGACTTCACTAGATAAATACACATTACACTATCCAATGAGCCTTTAGTTTGTAGATCTGTGTTCATGTAATTCCGTGTCTTAGCCCCTGTTTGATACAAACAGAAATGAAAACTGATTGAGCCTCGACGTTTCATACTGTCACACGGCTGATATTCCGATCCCTGATCCAACACAATCTTCAGATAACACATGAAGCCAACAAACATTCCATGCCAGACGAGTTGAATGGCTTTATCGCCACACAGCCTTCTCTCTTCTCCTCATATTGTACTTAATCACTTACGACCAATACATTTGTTTAAACATCCACGATGCTCACAACCCTGTCTTAACTCCACGCCGGCCTTACACTGTTCAATTCTTTCTTATTCTGACACAAGCCGATTTCTTCAGCAAAAAGTCCAACTACCATTTAGCCAACTTAATACTCAAATCCTGTAAAAATTATTCCCATTCATGTCATGTCTTTTTTGCAAGAAGAGTACCAGAAAAAATGCAAACCTAACGTAAGCAACAGACACGCAACTGACTTCATGAAAGCCGAAATCTTCAATAAAAACCAGAGACCAACTAAGAGCGAGCACTAAAACAAGCGGTGGTTAGGGCATGCCAATGTTGGTGGTGGTCTTCTCAAGGTACGCAAGAGGCCCCTGAAGACCTCCAGGCACAGCCCCCCTGCCACTCGCCGGGCCTGCATAGCTGCCATCGGCTCTGCCCATGGCTCCAGCTGCTGCTGCTGCTCCATAGCCCCCCATCATGAGGGGACTCGTGCTGCCGGGCACTCCAGCAGCACCGTAAGCTGCCACTGTTGGACCCTGCAACACAGAACACCAGCATTAAGCAGGAGCCACGACCAGAAACGTGCAACTGCTGCAAGCCCGTCTGTCACGCTTGCCATGCAACTCTCAGAAAATGCGTTCCGAGAGCCAACGATCGCTCAACACACAACGAGGGGGATGCTTCTACTCGATACAAGCAGAGTTGTTGCCGTCGAAAACCACACATGAGCTAGAAAAATGTGCTCCAAAACGAAACGAGTGAGAACGACAATAAAAAGATGTTCATTTGACTTGAAAAGAAAACGATAACAAAACGTTCAGTGAACGGAAATAGAATTTAAATTCTTTAAACGAGAAAAAAGAAATATTCACTTCCAAGAATATTAACGGAAGCCAGCGCAATATTGAGAGCAAGACTAAAGACAAATAATAAATCAGAAAATTATGCAAACAGAGGGTTAGTTAAGTAGGTTTCATTTAATTAATGCGCACTTGAATAACAAAAAAATACGAAATCAATTTTCATTTTAGAAATATTTTTCACATCAAAATTAAGAAAAATTAGCACCGTTTTTATGCGATAGGAAGAGACAGAACAACTCAAATGAAGATGGACGACAAATAGCAATAGCATGGTGATACGTCGACTGTGCTGTCCGGCTCTGCCGGGAAGCAAGCATCGGTACGGGCACTGGCGCATATACCTAACGATGCAGAACTGCAGCGCCAGAGCAACAGCTTCTGTTGTGCAGTAGACGGGCTGCAGCACACTTTGGTGTACTAAGTGCGGCATTAACACAACTCAGAAGCGAACGAACGAGCGTCTCGCTATAATTAAAAAAGGAGAATGATACATGACACAGGACAATAACTTTATTAACATACAACATAAAACATAAATGAAGAGCATACGGTCAGTTTAGTCCTAACTTGATGCAATAAATTTACTCAACAACAGCGTATGTACGCTCTTCACCAACCAAATCGTATCTTCCCCCAAGTTGAGTTAACGATACCTGCAGCATAAAAGATTTTAGGATGAACTTGGAGTAGTTATAGTGAGGCTTGCATGCCCTAATAAGAATCCTTGAATGCAAACTCAAAACACCTGCATAATTGCATCAGAGATTTTTATGACATTCATACATCACAGCAAAAGCGGCAGCTCTAACTGAACATTGCCCAGTCACGCGCTCTACGAAACTTACTTCTAATTGCAACTTAAACTCGGTATGGCATTGAGTTGAGCAGCACAGGGCAGAGTCTGGACGACACTATACGTAAGAACTTGAGCATGTGGGAATGCAAGAACCACGCTGAGGAGGTAGAGAGGCGAGGCACAGAACGAGCCTTAACATAGCAGCACCAATGCCTGAAGGCAAGCTTTACGATCCCAGAAATTTACACGAGCGTATTGTACTGCTGAACGCCCATCACGGGCACTTGAAATGAAATGGTGCTTCTAGCTTAGCCTCACGAATATTTCAGATCTAATGTGCCTTATAATTTAGTACCGCATTATTCTCCCGTCATCAAAATGCATTCAATCACAACCAAATCTAACATGTAACATGGTATTTAATAAAATTAGATTAAATCGAGGTCTTACATACCTCGAGACTACCTAGTAGCACTTTCTCAACAAGTTATAGGGACGGAGACTATCGTAACACAACCACTTACAACCTACAGCAACGTCACGACCAAGATTTGCGAGCTCACAAGTTTGAGACGACTACATTAAAGTGTAATATTTGTGATGCACGAAATATCATACGGCAGCTATCACATGGCTCGCCCACTCCAGCTCACCAGAAGCGAGAGCGCGTGGGAGGGCACAAACAAAACGTAAGCACACCAATACTGCATCAGTGTACCATTTGTCCTCGCTTCAATAGGGTCAACAAACAGTTATAAGAAATAATTAACTAGATAAATTACAATGAATGAAGTTAGGCTCTGCAGTTAAGATGGCAACAAAAAAGGTGTTCTAACATTACTTGAGCGGACATTTCAAAAACAGAGAAAGGCATGCGATTGCATCCGAGGAACATGATGAGAACAAGAAATGAGACAAAAGAGAATGCACCATCATCGATCACGAAAATGGTTCCTTATAATTAGTGCTACGGAAATGCAGTGGGATACCTTTCAGCAAATTAGATTTAATTAGATTTAATTAGATTATAAGTTAGATTATGCCTCCCCATCCCAAGTAAAGGTTTTCCACAGAGAAGCAGAAGGAAGGCACCATTTAGCATGGACGTGAACAGGGAATCAATGCACTAGGAGTGTTCCCGCACACGATCCCTTGTGCACAGAAATAGTAAGTTGAAAAAGAAGATTATGAAACAAAATAAAAGTTATAGCAAACAGCTGCAGGTGCTGAAAAACAGGACAGCAGTAAACTGAGAAAAAGGAAGGCGCGAGACACAATACAATGAAAAACCTATTTTATTTCAACCAAGTAGAGCCTACATAACCTTCAGCTTGGAACCTCATATTTTATATGGCTTTGAAAGTTAATAAGGGCTTCCATTAAAAAAAAAATAGATCCTTGAACATATATTCTCAAATTCTGTTGTGACAGCAGACAGTGAAGTAAACAGAGCACGGACCAGCAAGTAAAAGTAAGACATTATTGAGCATTTGGAAGCATGGACAAATCAACACAAGAAGAGAATAAGAGTATATCAGAATCCGTTACTTAAGAGGTAGAAAAGAAGGTTCAAACTGGACTATAGTAGCTTCTGAAACTCCACTAACCATAGCTCCTGCAATCTTTTCATTTAAAGAGCTGGCATTATATGGCAGTCCTAAAGAAAAAGTCTAAAATATCCTCAAACTTGCAGGGTAAAACTAACATTATGGACGAAATGAAACAACCGCTACATGGCGTGGAGTTGTCCTGCTGTCTAGAATGAGGATCTATAAATTATATTTCTGCAACAAAACGCATCTCACACCAACTGAAATTAAGGATTCTTTACGTTTTACAAATGTAACGTGAAAACTCTCACATGTATATTTGATTGCACAATGCATTCAGTTCAGAGTGGAAAGGGTTCAAAAACAGCTACGGCTGGCAACACAGCATCATTTCAAGCTGAAAGCATCGTGATGCTGGTAAAAGTAGTTCTGTGCTCATAAAACACACTGTCTCTGCCAGGTCTGCCGTTAAAATGAGGCGCTCACTCGGAGATTCAATAAAAATAAACACTGTGCACACACTTAGTAGCCAAATTTGAAAAATTATCAACTATCAGTTTAGCGGTATTGCATCACCAACTAATAAGGCAGTTGGTTCCAAACAAATGCCTAAGTGGCTGACGTCAAAATAATGCTGCATTTGCTTTTTTGTGAGTGACTGCACAATTTCTACTGCGTGACAAGGGCCTCAAGACTTAGGCAGTTAAGAATGACTACCGTTTGATTTTACAACGGTATTTATCCCTAAAATTGTACTCTAAATCTATTCAAATGCAGTTGATCTCGGTTGCATCCATAAGCCATTTCAATAGATTACTATTGAGAACTTGACGTCGTAAGCGAACATTATTGCATTTCCATTGTAAACTTCCAAAAGAGGAAAAAGATGTAGCAAGTACCCAAGTCCCCACCTCTCGCATCTAAATTCTCTAGTCACCTGACAAACAGATTTTAAACTTACAAAACCTGAAACATTCTTTTGGGATGAAGAATCCCTACTCTACAAAGAGAAACATGAGCAAAATGACTGACATTGGAACATCGAGACAGAGCACAATCGTGAAAGTAATAACTCATGTTTGGCTTCGCGAGGAGTTCAAACAACTGAAACACTGTTTTCCATCCAGGGCAATGCAGTAGAGAATGTTAAATAGACAGGATTAAAAGTAAAGTTTGAGAAGAATCAACCAATGTCCGATCTTACACAACGCAAAGAACAATACTGCTTGGGAACACTCAGATGACAATCATTTTATGACAGGAAGCAAAAGTCATTTTACACACTAAGTCCAACACGAGCGTTACCACAGGACGACAGCGGACGGGTCAACGCTCACTTGAGATGACCACCACCCAAGTGCGGCTGCTTGCCCCCTACCTGCTGGGCGGCCATCATGCCGCTGGGCGAGTTCACAGAGCTGAGAGACATGTGAGGGGAGCTCCCGCCCCCGCCTGTGCCCATCATCACACCTCCAGAGCTCACTGCTCCTCTGCCCAGGCCGCAATCCATCAGGCCAGGGCCCACCTGCACGGTGCACCTTATGCTCTCACTTTCAATGTCACTTTTTAAATTAAACGAAGTGAAGAGTACTCTCACTCTCATTTTTAAATTAAACGAAGTGAAGAGTTCTCTCACTCTTATTTTTAAATTAAACTAATGTAAGATTACAGACAGAACTTCATATTTTTGTTAAATGGATATTCTTATATTTTGCTGAAGGATACCATGTTACAAACGTTATAAATGAATAATTGTATTTTTGCTTGTCATTGGAAATGAATGAGCTACCACAAAAATAAGAATCAAAAAGTCTAAAAATGTATGGCCAAATTTAAAAATAAAAGCAAAAAAGCAAAATAATGTAAAGCCTAACTCTAAAATGGCGACAAAATACTCAAATCGATTTGTACAGCAAGTGCTGTCTAATCTACATTAGATGCCTCAAAATTGAGATGAGCTAAAGAATCTGTAGGGGTTATTTTTGGAGCATGGCCACAATATTCCCTAAATAGTTTACGATGACTCTAGAATGGTACACCAACACTAGAGCAAAAAGAAAAATCATCAATTAAAACACGATAATAATATTTACATAAAATACTTCTCAGCTTTAACCTCAATGCCTGCAAGGATTTATAAAGCATTACTAGTTAACCTCAATGCCTGCAAGGATTTGAGTAGTAGTAGTAACATCGGTTTGCTATCGCTCCAGTTATTCAAACTATATCGCACCAAAGGTCACATAATTTAATCAGTATCAGGCTTTTCTGATTTACCACGTAAGGTGAACATCAACATTATTTAAACATCAAAAATTATGTGATCATGATTATAATTACAACTCAGGATCATAATTGTCTCGCCATTGAAATTTTGTGCATACCACAGTACATTCGAGCACACTGGGCAGCCAAACACCAAAGGCAAGGATGTGAAGCATTACAAGTTAACCTCAATGCCAGTAAGGGTTTGAAGCATACAAGACTGATGTGAGCACCTGAGGAGCAGCGCACATGGAGCCAGGCATCATGGTGTGCGCCTGCCCCATGCTGCTGTGGGGACCTGACATCATCCCTCCTCCTGAGGGCGGTCTGCCGCTCCCTGCCATCATCTGCCCGCCTGTACCTGCACGCCAAACTCACGGCTTACTCTCTTCTGCATCATGCTTCGCCTGTCATGCTGCATATTCATCATGAAATTATTTGCTCTATTACAGTAAGAGCACAGTATAATTGTGAAGCTCAAGGGCCTACTTAATTTGAAGCCCCTAAAAGATTATAATGATACACTGATGCTTTTGGATGGATTCACACCCTTCATGGCAATCACGTCCATTGTGAAAAATCAGGCACTTACAAATTTTTAATGAAAAGTACAAAATTCCCAGAAAATTTAGCAAAGTTCTGCCACCAAAAATTATTTTTAAACACCACTAAATCTTAAGAAAAGATGTCAGGTTCCTTTGCGCATGAGTGACAAGGAAATTCTTCAACTCCTATGGAGAAAAATAATAAAATTTATAGGAACTCATTTACACAAACTAAAAACTAAGGAAAAAATATTCAAGAGAGAATAATTAGGAACTAGATGAAAAGCACAGTGAGTTCTTGCAGCTCTGCAATTCTTCCCAGAATTAGAACACATGATTCCATAATAAATTCAAGGCAAGCAAGCATGTAAACTTGGTGTGCCAACTGAAATCAAAAAACTAAGACTACCAGACAGGAACTAGGCACATACACCACAAATACAGATTAAAAACTAATGCAGACTACAAATTACTGTTGATTTTCTACAACAGACTCCCGCTATAATCTTTATAGATTTTTCATTCAATGATCGGAATGTTACCCATAACTGTATAGTGGACAGTCACCTGAGAAAAAGTTGATGGTAAGCTGCAAACGTGGATAGTAAATCAAATAAATGGGATCTATGGTTGGCAGGAGAAAGTTATACATCTTCAATAGAATTAATTGCTGCCATTTTATTTAGTCACAGCAATTCGGGATAAAAAAAATACCAAATTTATTCCTCGTAAGACAGCAAGTCCGAGACCTGAATTATATGACGTAGTCTAAATTTCAACTTCCGGGAATTCAAGGTAAAATACTGATGCTCACCCAACTGCTGTTATTTGTGAGCATAGTCAGTGCAGATGGATCTAGTAGGTATATTATTTAACTCTGCAGAAATCCTTGGAGCTTCATCTTTGGCATGATCATAAATGTCAAAGGTAAGAAATAAATTTAAGAAACAGCAAGTTAACAAAGAAGTTCATGAAACAAAATAAAAATAAATAAAGTGGTAGGTGCTGAAAACCAGGACAGCAGTGAATAAAAAAAAATGGTCCTAACCAAACAAAAAATATTTTATTTCAACAAAAAAAAGTCCTACATTGGCTAAATATACTATTTAGTCAACTTTGGCCGCATATAAGACAGAGTTGTAATACAGAGCCTCATGTCACCTGTCATGGGTGCAACTGATGAGAGGGGACCAGACGCGCCAGAGACCATGGAGGACGACGCTGGAGGTGTGTAGGGGGGAGCTGGCACGGAGGAGGCCAGCGTTGAAGGAGTTGTCGCTCCTGTAAGGGTCACCACCAATTATCATCAGCAACAGAACTTGACCAACTTTAGTTGAAATACAAGGATGTACTAAGTTGAAATTAAATTTAAATTATACAAGCAAATGACACTTTTCTGATGGTATAAAAAATAATCAGGATTAACCCATATTTTTAAAATTACCTGGGAATGGATGGCTTTTCCTGCTATTTGAGTCTATCATATGCTTTACCATCCAATTAAAAACGTTAAACAACATTCAGTGGTTTTATACTTCTCACACACAGACCAAATATAATTTCTACATTCCAAGATCATGCACATGCCTTTTAGCAGCCAATGCTAATAGCTCTGTAAAACGCACCCCCTGAATTCACTCCCTAAATAAAGTGGCTACCTGGCCTGGACAGTAAAGTTGCGATGGTTGCCTGCCACTCAGCCAATTTCTCACTTTGTTTCTTGATGAGCTCATCTTTCCTGACCAGCTCTCCTCGTAACTCTACCACATCCTGCGTGCAAAAAATATAAAATTTATTTAAATTCAATTATTGGGGCAGTCCTAAAGCTAAAAATATGGTGACTGGCCTGACAAGCTTTGGGAAGAACTGAGTGGTAGCAATGTCAAAAGAAGGTTTTTAATTTTAGAAATTGAAAGATAAGAGTAGAATTTATCATTCCCAGGTTGAATTATTTTTAACTATATTAAAATGAAGCAGTGTAAAAGTAGCCATTGCTCATATCACCATTTAGTTGTGTTTCTACAGGTTTGAATTTATCAAGACAATTGACCTCTGCTCAAGAAATAATCAGATTTATATCATCAAGCATATTTTATCCCATATGGGATGAAAACCACAAGGCATTAGCTGAAAAACAACAAAGACCTGCATAGAGAAAGGAAAATGTAAAAGTGTCAATACCAATTGCAAGTTGTGACAAAATTCAATAGGTGAATAATCTTAAAGCATTTACCTCCATCATAACCAGCTCAGGTTTCTGTGCTGCAAGCTGAAATCTTTTCTGGAGGAAGAAAGCTTGCATTGCTCTTCCCATCTCAATGAAGTGAGCCGTGTTGGCCTCAGCATTTGTGCGGAGCTCTGACTCCTCCACACAGGTGAGAGGGTCTTCTCGAATCAGGGGAGCCAAGCAGTTCTGCCAATAGAATTTTAATTTTCAAATAGTAAAACTTCAACGAAAAATACAAAAAAAATGATGATATAAAAACCACGTTGAAAATAACTGGAAGATCTATGCAAGAAAAAGTGGCAATTCACAAATGTTTTTTCTGAACAATTCAACAACTACCAAGGAAAAACAAACGTAACACAAAGAAAGCATAGAGTGTTCTCATGGAATGATCATTAAAGGCTAATGGACAACTTCATTAACTCATTAAATGCCAACAAGAACATACAAAAATCAAACAAAAAATTAAAGAATAAAACAAACATGACCCAGATCAAAAATAGGAAAATGAAGCATTTTGCAGAGGTAAAAGTAAAATGCTTTATACTGAGAACAATACTTATTATGTCATGTTTAGCTCCAACTATCCCACTAATTGTGTTTTCATTTTTTGTAAGAAAAAATTTAAGAAGTATATTTTTATGAAAAGAAATTACAAAACAAAATTTTATGGAAAAACAATACCTCAATGAAGAGTTAATCCATGCAATAGCATCCATTCTGCATATACAAAATTTGATCCATACCATTTCAACAGCTCGTTTATTAAGAAAAAAATTAAACATATCAGAAAACCACAGTTTCTAATTGTGGTAATAAAATTAGGTAGAGACAGTTTGCATTATTCTAAGGAAACTCAAGATAACTCACTGTAAGAAGGGCCAAATTGACTCAGTGCGTGATGGAACAAAATCCTTCAAAGGACTAAGTGAAGGTGTGAAAACAGAAAGAGGAAGATGATGAAATTGAACTCACCTGGTATGCTTCTTCAAATTCATCTAGCAAATTTCCTGGAGTTGGACTAACTGTAACACTTGTTGAATTCATTATACAATAATTACTTTAGTTGATTGCACTGAAAACCGTGCAAGCAATATACAATATGTTAACCAATTTATAACAGTTCTCTGAAACTTGAGAGGCAGACTTTTTTTAAATTCAAGTAGGTATGCAATAGTTTTGAAGAATTCAAAACTAAGGAATATATAAACTGAGTTACTTTAATCTGAAAACTAGATACAGATGCCTAACTTCAAAGCTTGAGATAACATATCAAAAATTCTAAATCAACAAAACAGCATTTTGTTACTATTTCCATGGACTTCAGAGGCCAAATTCTCAGCTCTTCATTAAGTACCAATAAGAAATTGAAGATTTTTGTTTTAGAGGATATATCACAACAAGCTCAGCAGCTCAAAACATACCAAGGTGAAACATGTAACTAGTTGAGAAATTGAGACTGATTCAGTATGTTCAGATACAATAAAATTACCTAACATAAAATATCAATTTTTCATAAACAAACTCAAATCACTTATATTAAACTTAATTTATTTTAATAACTTATGATTAAATTGTTTTTTACTCATTTACCATAGCAGTAAAAAACTGTCAGTGTCTAATGTGAATTTTACAAACAAGAGCCTAGTATGAGTGGTGTGGTCTAAAATAAAGTATCACGTACTTGCAATACCATATATCAGTAGATCGTACTTAGGCTCTTCCTTGCTGCAAAATGACCTATCGAAAGGTCCTTTGAAAAATTTCAACAATTTATATTTATTAATGGTTTTTAATGGATCCAGTTAATGTCTGTATTTATAAAATTGATAACAACTTTCAACTTGAAATTTGAGTTGAATATTGAACTTACGTTTTATTCACTGCAGTCTAGTTAGTATACTAGATAGAATGTTACAAAGATAGACAATTATAAGAAGACTGACATCAAGTAGTCAATCACCTAGAGGAAATTTGATAATCTTCAGTGCATGATAGTGTACTTCAGGAAGCCTGTTCTCATAATGATGCCCTTATGGTTTTGGAACAACTGTTCAAAAAATTATCTAACAAAATCTGGAAAATACTGTGCCACAGCACTCAGGTCAAACTGTTCTGAAGCCCTCTTGAGCCACTCAAACACTCATAGCAAGCAGAAC
>JACJUY010000113.1:188798-345324 GCA_014220935.1 Platorchestia sp. MABIK | reverse complement strand
TTCCATTAACACAAAGTATTTTCTGGGACAGTGATGGAAGTATTTTTGCAACTTGAAATCCTAAGTTTTGCTAGCCATGCCACGTGATGAAAGTATTTTTGCAATCCGAAATCGAAACCCTTTATCTTACGCATTTTGTACTCATATTACTGTTATCACCACCACCATCATTAAACTGGCACCGAAATCACAACGAGGAAGTGACTTCCACTCGGCAATGAACTTTGAAGAACACATTAGGGCATAAATTCCACAAGGAATAAAATATATTAGAGCTGTTTATAAAATTGTATTCTGAAATCCACTTGAGAGTGAAGGGTTAAGTTTTAATAGCCATGTCAGTGTTCGTATATCGTAGTGTGAATGCGCCCCGTGCAAGAGAAGACCTCGAGCTGGACACGCTGCGAACTTGCATCCCGTGTATTTTGTCACGCATTTTTACCTATTGATGATTTTTCAATTTATTCAGGTAACATTCTATGTTCAATAAAATATTGAACGAAGAGTTTCACTCGGAAGTATACATTTTCCTTCACTCGACTGAGCGCAAGTGCTGATGTTTATGTTTGAATTGTTAACGAAAAAATATCAGACGTTCATAAGATGTTGGTTATCTTATATCAAAAATGAGGGTTGTTGATCGCTTGAAAAGGAAATTGCTCGTACTCATTATTGTGCTCAAGAGAACTGATGTGAGTCCTTGAATTTCTTGCTGTTTTAAGCTTATCTTTACCTTCTCTGTCCCTAGTGGAGACCAGCTAACCGCGTAGCTTTCTTCTTGTGTGCGAGCCTTCGGTTCTGTTTCTTTCTGTTTGCATCTTTTTTGGTCTCCCTGAACTGTTTGAACTTACGGCCACTCAGTGGTTACTGCAAGGTTTCTATTTTCTTCGGAAATGCATCGAAATAGGTAATTCTCATCTATAACGATAATTCATCGAAAAAAATTTGAAAATTCAAAGGGCCTTTCTCAACACCCCCGAACACATGGGGAGATGAACTTGAACTTTTTGAAATTCTTCACGAAAATTTTTAAAAGTTTATTTAATCGTGCTTTTGAGTAGTACTAGAATCGCTAGTGTTTAATAAATTTTTGATTGAAGAAGCATTTATAAACATAGCCGTTAACACAATGGTTGGACTTGATGACGGCCGCACTCCGCTATGTCACAATTGCAATGAATTCATCTTAGTTTTATAACCTTGCTCATTTCTTTTTTGTAATCATCAATTTTCAATGGTGTCTCACTGAGGCGTTGTTAGTTCTCACTACAATAAATTCTTACAACGATTAGAAGTTACAGTCTTCGGAGGCTGGGGAAGAATCCATTCTGACTCATCGGTGATTTGTTTCAATCTTCACGTGTGCGAGGGTTCACTAAAGGTTTGCGCTGATCACCAGCTGTAACTCAGTCCTGTAAGCGTACTGCTCGTTTTGTAAATATTCTGCTTGTTTTATCAATCATGGGCAGACCAATGCAAATGGACTGGCACGCCCATTTGATATGTGTAGTAGCTTAGTGCTTCTCCTAGTTCAGTACATCATTATCCAGGACCATCCATTGAAATTTTCCCTATGTGAGCACCCAGCGCCACTTGTTACGCAAGATGTACGGAATTGAGCATGAACAGTACTTGTCGCCATTACTTTCGTTTGCGAAGTAAGAAAATCTTGGCCCCTGAGTTGGAAAAGTATCTCACAAATGCGACGAAGTAAGGAGGTATTTTCTGAAGTGAACTGCGTTGTTGCAAAGTTGTTGCTCATAGTAAGTATTACTAGAATTTCATGTAAAAAGAAAATATTCCAATCGAGATGAATGAAAGTGAGATGTTGCCTCCACATTGAGTTAGCACTCATTTTCGACATTTTTTTTACAACTATGCTAGCAACGACATGATGCCCAGGACTGAGTTCCTGCATCTTTTACCGCTGGTCACCTAAAGCACTTCTGAAATTGTAGTGTAAGGAAAAGTAAACTTCAAGTTTTGCGATCATATGAACTCTCAAAAGTTGAAGAAATGACAGAACATTGTTATTGACCATGGAGTAGCAGCAGTAGTAGTAGGAGTAGCAGCAGCATCGTCAGTAGTCTGTTTTTATTCAACTGCAGCTTCATGCTGACGCTACTGCCTTGCATAAATGCATCAGCTTCAACTTCAGGACCGATCGATTGTAAGCCGATGAATTACTAATTGGCTTTTTATCAAATCAACTTGTTGGCTCGCAAATACTAAAATTTCAACATCATGCCAAGCCAGACTGTGTATACTCGATCCTTGGCAATGAACATAGGCGTGACGTGTGCATTCCCTGGTTTTTACGTTGAAGAACTAGACGAGAATGCCCTCTATTACAACCTTAAAATAACTGAGGAACTATGTAATAACTAACATTAGTGGTTTATTTTTGGTGCTTGGGATGGAGGAAGGTATTTATAGATGATCCAGTTATATTATTGGCCGTACGTTATCGGCTGGTCATAAACCGCTCGGCAGTTGCAACTCTGACGCCTGGTGCGAATTGCTCATTCCTTCTGATGCTCAATATTGCTATCGCTACACTCTTCCTTGCTCATAAATACCTTTCCATCACTAGTACATTTAGCACGGGAGAATTCTCTATCCTATTGCTAGGGAAAACATTCCTCAAATATTTCCTAATATTTTCGTAATACTGCTGAAAAATCAGTTTGAGCAAGCATGCTGAACTTTTAATGATCAAGGGTAGCAAAGAGACTTCCCAGCTTTATGCTGAAGGTCAAAATTACAGGAGCATCAATCAGTTTATGTTAGTAATCTCTACATAGCTGGGGTATGAGCTCTGCCATCGAGAGTAAGAGTTTTCTGCTGTTACTTCCCAGAGCTTGTCATTTGATGACTCGGTTGCATAAGGTCATCGGCTCTCGGATGGGCAGAGTCTGTTTTCTCGCTCAATAATTACAGAGATTTCAAGTTGATGCTGCTTCGCATTGCTGAGCGTAGTTTACAAGCAGGCATCGTTCACTCCTGCTTCTCAAATCCAAGACATCGTATTTCCATCCTATTCTTACACACGAATATGGCAAACATGATACACTTACATCACAGTCACAGCACGACAAAAGAAGTAGTTTCGGTAATTCTCTTCTTCTAGAAAATTCAATTTGAAAAATTCCAATTGTTTGGTGCACTTTCAGCTATTAACACTATTTTGAGGCTTAACCTGGTGGCAAATTTATAAGTTACCAAAAATAAAATGAAGTAATTCACATTTGACTCTGGAATAATGTCTTTTAATGCCATAAATTATTCGCCGTATGCACTTCGTATGGATTCTTACACTATTTAGAAAATTATACGAATTTAAATAACTCTGAAACTATGCTGCTATTTTCAATAACTCAGGTGGTTCTGTGGGCTCGCTAATCTCAACAACAGAGGTGACATTTTCTGTTTTGCTCGCCCCCGGCGTTGTGTTTTCACTCTTGGACAACTGAGCTTCAGTGGTGGAGACAACATCTTCCTCCGCCGGACGCAGTCGCGGGTCCAAGGAGAGGAAATTCAGCAGCGCCCGCTGGACCAGGAGTGGATCAACGTCGTGAGCTGCCTCGTACCTCACGCCATTCACGTCACCCGTCACAGGGTCTACGACGATGTAGTCTCCATTGATCGATCCGTCTGGTGCCGTCACTTGGACGTGGTAACGACCGTCCAAGCCGTCTTGCGACTCCGTCTCATTCCCTGATAACGATTCCATTGACGTGAGATTCCCTAAAGGGGCTACGCCTTCAGGAGACAAACCGAAAGGTGTCTCTCCCATTGGTATTTCACCGAAGGGTCTCAAACCAAATGGTGTTTCACCCAATGGTGCAATGCCTAGCTGGGATTCCAATTTGACTGGACCAAGCACATCAAGTGGGGATGTCGCTGCTTCCGTGTGTGTTTTGCTTGTGCTAAATGTGACATTTTTGAGTACACTTTCAGGTTGGGGGTCGTTAGTAGAACTCGTCTTATTGTCTTTTGTGAGTTGTGATGGAGAATCTGAGAGCTCTTTAATGCTCGTTTTCAAATTTTGAGCCTCCACTCTCTGATTTTGAGGCTGTACTGTGCCTTTGTTTTCCGATAAGTTCAAAGCTCTTGATTGGGTCGAGTTTCTTGACGCAGTTTCAAGTGGCAATCTTTCTTCATGTGTTGATGCAGTTGGCTTGGAGGAGGTCGTGGAGCTTGCAGTCACAGTTGGCGTCAGCGGTGGAGATTGGGATGGTGACACAACAGTCACAGTTGGTGTTAGCGGGGGAGATTGGGATGGTGACACAATAGTCACAGTTGGTGTTAGCGGTGGAGATTGGGACTGTGACACAATGGCTATAATGCGCAACGTTGTTGAAGTTATGGATGACTGAGTTGAGGACTCAAGGTCAGGTTGTTCCGTAGATAATCGCCTACTCTGCAACCTCTCATGCAAAGAAAGATGTCTTTTCTCGTTCACTTGCTCATTTTTGACAAACTGTCTGAAAATAGGAAATTCTTTAAGAATATCCCGCGGTGCACTTTGGTCTCGGCTTCCCTCGTGTTGCCGCCTGCTGCGGAACGAATCAATGGCTGTCATTGGCGCTGTTGACGGCGCAACTGAGAACAAGTGAACTTGTTTTGTTTCATCTGCTTCCAAGTTGGGCATGATTCGTCCTTGCAGCTTGGGCAAGGAAATGAGATTATCAGACAACAATTTAGACAAGCTGATTGTGGACGAGTTAGAACTCTCAGATAGCACTGTAAAGTTGACGTTCGGTATTTTTTTGCTACTCTCACTCTCTATTGAGACCTTTTCGTTGGTTGCAGGAGTTGTTGCGGCTGAAGTGTGTTTTTCTTCCTCGGTTGTAGTTTGGTTTGCTAGAACGTCTTCTGACTGTGAAAATTCTCTTTGCAATGAAATCGAGACAGAACTCGATTCAGTTTTATTCAATTCTCCCAAAGCAGAGTTAGAACTGTTCGTTTGTGCCAACATGCTCTCATCATCATAGTAGTAATCATTGTAATCGAAACTGTCTGACAGGAAGGGAAATTCCTCCAGTAGTGGCAGCAACGTGCTACCTATTTCGCCATCAGATGGCTTTCCAACTCCAGCACCAATTCTTCTAGCTGATGATTGTAGAGAAGAAGAGTTAATTGCTTCCCGATAACCTTCTGTGTGATTATGACCCGCGCCAGCCATGGATTGCGTGGCATTTCTTTGGTCTAATCTATCCCAAAACTCACGTTGTTCTTTCGTGATCCTTCGACGTCTAAATCGTCGACTGTCTTTCAATGCACTGCGACTCAGCTTTGCTCGTGAAGTAGTTTTTTTCGTTTTTGGAGCATCCAATAAGTTGTACTCGGGAGCAATGGAAGCATTCCTTTCTTCAGTGATCGAGGTCAGCGTGAGTGGAGACTTTTTTACAGCTTTATTTCCTCTGTCAGATTCCTCTTGAGGATTGTGATCTTTTTCACTTTTATGAGCGCTTTGCCTAGACTTGACTCTAGGCCGTGTGGTGGGAGGAAGGTCCCGTCTTGCTTGCCGCTCAAAAGACCCTCCTCCGTGAGGTGGCACTTCGTGTCTCAAACTTTTTGAGGTTCGACCGCTTTTTCTTTCTAATTCTACTGTGGTGACAACAACAGCACTACCTTCATCAGTGACCGGTGCAGGCACAACTCTGGAGGCTCTAAGCGAAGACGCTGTGGACTCGACACCCGTCTTCGATGCCACCGCTAGGGGCACTCGGCCTCCTTCCGCTGGTTGCTGCACGCACGCCTGCAACAAAAATGCCAGTTAACGCCACTGTTCATTCCCTATACGTTGCAGAAAGAAAAATTCTAAGACATCTTTGAATATGTGTTTTTTACCGAACCCTAATTAAGTGCTACATTTTCAGAAATAATCGGTAATTATTAAATGTATTTATATCACGGGAACATTCAAAATACATCCAAAAGAAAATCTAAGTTCGCGTCGAGTGTTGTTTTTACACACCCATTTCAACTACAATGTTAGCAGAAATAATCGTTAGCTGTTCAATGCATTCAAGTCATGTGTACTGCGCTTGGATAAATATGCACGTAAATCAGTACGTACATGAATATTCAAGGAGCGCTAAATTTATGTAGGTAAGCCATATGAGTGTGCACCGTATTGGCGTAAATATTGAAGGCCCACCGTAACATATTAACGTGTGTTATTAACACTGAATTACAAGAAATCTTCTTACCTGAAGCTCGCTTAAAATATTATGTCTTGAAAACAATTGGAACATATTCGTAAATATTTAAACAATTTAAACAATTTATTTAAATAATTTTATCAACAATATTAGCACATTCTTAGAGAAAAACAAAATATCCCTGATAAGGACAGCAATGGTATAAGTATATTACAGGACCCATTGTTAATATTGGCACTCTTCATACTGAGCTTAGATCGACGCTAGCTAAACACCGTGTATAAGAAGGCAGTTTGTTCGTCATTTTTAAAAGTTCGCCTATTCTTAGCACCGAAAACATCTAGTGCTTCCTGCGTACAGCTCACGGAACGTGCGGTGTTTGTGGGTGCTCTTCAGTCTGATCTCGGTTTGTTTCATCGCCAGCAACAACATCGAACAGTTGTATGAGCTACACTTGAAATGCGCTCCACATCTGCCTTGTGCTCATTCATATTTCTAGATCTGCCCTCACACCTACTGCGGGGAAAAATCAGTTCGGGACTTGCTACATGACGAGTTCTGTAAAATATGATGCGTGAAAAAATCATACGTGAAATTAATTCCAGCACATGAATGATCTGAAAGAAGCCCTCGCTTTATACCTTTTGGAACTGTGATCTGTTGAACTTAATTGAGACTGAATTTTCTATAAATATACGATGATTATAATAACAAGTGATGGCGACAATAGCCTAAAACAATTATTAACTGCGCAAACTTGTCATCATGACCATTTAACCCGAAATAGAAGTAAATTCATGCTTCCTTATTATTCAAAGGCCCGGTCGCAACACAGTATCCTCTTTGTTGGAACTAAAACTTGGAACTCAAAACCTGAAGAGATCCGTGAAAGTGATTCTTACAAAGTATTCAAAAGAAATCTTGAGTCTCACATCCTATCAGAATACTAGTCGTGTAAGATCACCTAGTCAATCTTGCCTCCTACATGTCTGATCCTAATGATGTAATTTGCCAAGGTTAATATCGCCGATCTTCAGTCTGTTCTTAAATCGTTTTTCGAATATATTTTTAAATATAGTCCATATGACCTATATTGTAAAATGAAGCATCAAATATCGAGTTAATCATCTCATTGATCAGTCAAATGCGAAACTAGGTTCAGTGAATTAGGTTAAACTTTATTGTACACCTTAGAATAACGGCATGGTAGGATGTCCTAGAAGTCGCTGAACTTGTTCGGGCCCACAGGTAGCTATACGCAAATTTGACCATTGTACTAGACTTAAGAAACATTCTACCTCTGTAACACCCGTGGTAAATAAATTGTTTAAATTGTTTAAATAATTTATTATCAGTTTAACATCATTGGGGAAAACGGTTCATAATTGAACAAAGAAAGCGTATCACAAATCACGTATGTTGGTACAGTACCCTGGCACTAAGACTCTAAATCGTGTATTTGTACTGCCCAAATCTTACTATTGATTTAAAAGATGACGGACGGACGCGGCTCGTTTTATACTATGCTTTCAGATATGCCCAATATGTGTACGTAGATTTTTACTGGTATGCATGACATTGTAGAGCTACGTGAAATTATCTTAGTTAAATCTTTCGATGATGGGAGGAAAATTTTCGTGATTTAAGAATGGAAGTATCTGCAATAAAATGAATTATCTAAGAATTCGAAAACTCGGCAAAGATGCTGCGCTCGTTTCATATATGACAGTATCCTGTCTGGGTCAGTACAATTCGAAGGTATTGCATGAAGATCTTGAAGGTTGGGCTAAAAAATGTCGAGGGCTGATCAGAGGAAATGGAGAGCAAGACACGCGGTTGAGGAAGAAACCTACGAATGTTGCGGCATGCATGGAGTAGGTGCTCTTTATCGCCAACATCTGTCAACACGTCACGTGCTACATCGTTGATTTTGATCATGTTCAACTTAGTGCTCGTCAGCTACAACTCAATACTTTCTCGACAGTCTAACTGAGCAAGGGCTGTTTTCCTTGCTCATTTTTATGCACTGAACGATGGGCTTGCAGGAGACCTGAGATAGCTCCACCTTTTGCGTGTTGCCGCATTCAACGTAACAAAAGCCTTCACAACGTCCTCTGTCCAGTTTTTATAAGACGTTGCCGGCAGTCCAGCCGTGCTCCAGTTTCTTTACGAGGCAAGTCACGATGGAATTCGACTGAACATTCCCGTCAGCATTTCCTGTCGTCACTGACTCAGGAAACTGGTAAATCTTTGTTGAAAAGGTGGATCTATTCCTCTAAATTTGTATCTGAAGTTTCCCCATTTATAGAGATAGCTTTGTATGATGTTGCCAGTATTCTTTTTCAAAGTTCAATTTGGGCAAATCTCTTAATCGAGCGATATGGAAGATGCAATTTTAGTCAGCCCGAAACCCGTGATTTCCAGATAGAAACCAAGGAGTCCATTGCCAAGCCGAGCCCAAACTACATTATGCTTTCCTCACTTTCAATGCGATTGATTCACTTTTTGAAGAGTAGCAATAATAGTAAAAATGCTTTCATTCGGACGAATGAAACTAAAGATGTGTTATATTTTTTCAATCTCAACGCTAATTTCTTATCCTCTGACAACGATTGAAGTGAAAATATATTCTGACGTTTCAGCATCACGGAGCCCATCCGCCAAGGGAAGAAAAGGTAAGAAAGAAAAGGTAAGCGGTTCACTACTTTCCTGTAGAGAATGATGGTTTTGAAATAATCGGTCAATCAAAAATATTGCTGCACAGAGTTCGCGGCAGCACAAGTCTATTGTTTCAGTTTTAAGCCAACATTTCACTATTCTCGAATGCTAATATTATACTAATGAATTAATTTCATATGACTCAGATTTTTAAAATGAAGAAAGTACTTTTGTATGCTCAAAGACAACTTCATTACAGTTCATAAAGTCGATTATTTTAATCACAAACTTTTGAGAATTAGACAACAGTATCAAAACAGAGAGAAGAGAGTGTTGGCTGCCTTGAAGGTTGAAAAGTCGATAACCAAGTAGAGAACATCTATAATTGTAAGGTTTTGCACTTACTTGGTAAAACTGACATTGACGCAGAGGTTGGCTTGGAAATTATAAATAGCAGATGTTATTCAAAGGGATGAAATAAACATAACAATAGTGGATATAGAAAAGAAGTGATCTATGGTTCTCAATGATTTTAAACGTACATTTCGGACAAAGATATGTTTATGCATAGATTGGAACTCATGTCAACATAAATATTTTCATTTTGTAGAAAATTGGCCAATTTCATTTAGGTTCCCAAATAATTTTCAATATAAGATTCAACATTCAACATTTGATTCAAAAGTAAACATTTCGTGATTTTATTGTGGGGCAGAATGTTTTTTTTTCGACTTTCTAGTAAGTTTAAGGAGAACGAATAAAAATTTGAGAAAAAACACCCGACATAAAATTCAAGAGATAAAAGTCCATTATTTTTTCAAAGAAATCGCAAATTTTTTCGGTTGTGGATAGCAAGGCGCTTCCTTCTTTACGCGTTCTGATTTTGTTGAACTACGTTTGATTTCTCCAAGTGAGTTGAGAAAGAATTAATTCGTTGTTGCCTCTTCTAATACTCAGGTAAGGAATAGACTGATTCACATGACTGAGATCTTCAACATGAAGAAAGTACTCTTGTACGCTCAAGTACAACTTCATTACAGTTCATAAAGTCGATCATATTAATCCCAAACTTTGGTGCGCTGTTGATACCATGATCTTTGAGCGGCTGTTTGCTTAATTTATACGTCCACTGCTTTACGAATTTGTCGGTAAAAGTAGACGTCTTATAAATGAGACAAATTTAAAGCCATAACTATAAAACCAATACGTAGGAGGCTTATATTACCAATCGTAATATTTGTGGGACTGAACTTTATTGTTTGGTAAACATGTGAACTTTGTTATACATGTTAAACCTGCTGTCGAAATTGTTAAACTCTCCAGTACATGATTCGTACGATTGAATGATTCAGTCAAAATTTATTGAGAACTTTGCCTATATATTGTTTATGATTTAGCGTACCAGCTTACACAAGTAAATTTTATTAACGGTCGAAATATCATGGAATTCAGTTCTGAATTCAATTGACGATATACTTCAATTTAACAAACCTACAGTGTTTGAAAATAATCCCGCTCTTTCAAAACGGCAATAGCATTTGTTCCGGTGTAAAATTACCTATCCGTAGTTCTCTTGAACGTCTAAAAATCAGATGATTCTAGATTTTAACAATGAAGCAAAAAGCTATAAAAACAGCATTAGACAGAAACTTAAAAGAGTTTTAAAATATCTCCCCCTCATCAGCGAGCGTCCACCTTGTGATTTGTGTCAGCAGAATTATGACAGATCCTCGTACGCAAATTCCATGAGGCTAAAAATGCTCTCGTTAATATTGTGTGACAATATACCGTCCCTTACACTCTTTGAGTATACTTTGACCACACTATTTTAGGTTGTTTTGACTTTCTCGTTTTGTCCCAGGAGTGTTGCAAATGTTATGGCTGGTACTGAACAACGATCCTTCTCATTTGAATCCAGTGAACTTTTTTGTGCCAATGCTAGTAGCGTATGAAATTTAATTTTTGTGTCATTGTAAAATATTTCATTTTATCCGAGCCAGTTTTGACTTTCTCGTTTTGTCGCAGGAGTGTTGCAAATGTTATGGCTGGTATTGTACAACGATCCTTCTTATCTATTTGAATCTGGTGAACTTTTTTGTGCCAATGATAGTAACATATGATATTTAATTTATGTGATATTGTAAAATATTTCATTTTATCCGGGCCAGTTATTTAGCTTACTAGTTGATACGAAACAATGTAAAAAAAATTACCTTTAATGTCAACCTCACAGTCTAAGACGAAAAACAATTTGGATCTACCCGTTTTACTTTCAACCAGAATCCCTCATCTCACTAGTTCCTATATTCGAGAGCTCAAATTTCAACATGGGAGTGCACTTATCAAAACACTTGAACGTGCGACGTAATTCATGGGCAATTTTTACTTTCCTACGCCCGTGAGTGCATTTAGACGAAATCATTTTCGGTAGCTAACTTTTCGTTTACTCCAGCTATACTGCAAATGTAATGGACTGATAATCCGATATACGCGCACACTAACAAGAGTGTTTCAAACTATGTGTCACAGGGATTTTTTTCTTAGTTACTTACATATATTAGCATTTTCATAACTAAATTAATTAACGCAAAGAAAGGATGTTAATGTGAGGGTACTTTAGCATCTTTTTTCTCTATTTTAGTTTCATTAAAACATTAAAAAAAGGGCCAAGGTTTCGAAGAATGTCATAACTTTAAAGAACATCATTTTTTAATCTTCTTATTCTGGTCTTAAATTGCTCTTCTTACTTTCTTACTCTAGTGAATACATTATGATAACACTATTTTGGCTAGTTAACTTTTTGTACGGCTCCACCTATGTTGAAAATGTCACGGCTAGCATTGTACAACAATTCGTTTCATGTCTTTCCCTCCGATGAACTCTTTACGCCAGCACTATCAGCGTAAGAAATATCACAACAGTTTTTTGTTTTGTTAGAGTGAATATTATGTTCGTTCCGAAGCTCTCCACTTGGCACAGTAGATGACGCGTCCGTGTGAAAAATTGTCTCAAATCCCAACTGCCAACCTCATAGTTCTAGACGCAAAATAGATCAAATTTGCCCATTTTACTTCTAACATCAATCCCTCACACTCGTATCACTAGTTCCTATGTTCTTATGCTCATAATTCAATACGAGTACGCACTAACGAGAGGGTTTTCAGCAATGCGTCACATGAATTATGCTTTCCTTAGTCACCTGTATTTTAAATGCATTACCAGAATCCGACTACCGCGACAAAGAGGAACTCATTTTTTCGTGCTTTTCTCCGAATCATGTTTTCGACAATTATCATGGGGATTGCGATAACCATGTATAAATAGCAATTAAGGATCTAAATCATTTGTCTCAACACTTAATTAACATGGGGATTACGATAACCATGTATGAATAGCAATTAAGGGTCTCTGTGTTAAGGTATTTAAACGCGACTTTTGCTCTTATTTCAATTTAAATGCGCACAAACTATTTCAATTTTCAACTAAGCGTTACGAGAATTGTGTTCTCTTAGTAACTTATATTCAAATGCACTGTCAAAATCAGATTAGGCAAAGGAAAGGAACTCATTTTTGATGTGCTTTTCTGTCAATCATTTTTTGATTCAACATTTTACACGGGTATCACGATACCAATGTGTTATTGTCAATTAAGGGTGTTTAGGTTAAGGTGTTTTAAAAACCAATGTATCGACATATCATGTTTGTACTTTATTGGAAATAAATGTTTTTTCTTTCATTCTTTTTTTCTAAGGAGTTGATGAGTAAATATTTAATTTCATGAACCTGACTATCACACAACTGTATCGTGCGATTGGAGAATTCTAACTTGTCTATAGTTAGAAATAAAAGTTCGGTTCAAACTTGTCTATGGTTGGAAATAAAAGTTCGGCTCCAGTAAACTTGGAGAAAGGGACTTAGGTTTCAATACATTAGATACATTAATCGGAAAATTCGAAATATGTTTTTCAGTGAATGTGTATTTCCCTGTGAGTGAGTGGAAGTTTGTGCAAATGTTCACATTAGTAAAAAAAAGTCCAGCGACGTCCCGTCGCGTGAAAATGTTCTGGTACGAACGCTAACGTTGGGTCTGACAGAGGCAACATTGCACAAAGTCTTAACAACAGTCAATTAGGCATTATTGTTAAACGGGGCCGAGGAGTCGGTGTAAAACATAATTGCTAGAATAATTAAATTAGGAGCATAGATCATTTTATATTTAGCAAAGATTAGAGTCTGACCGATGTAGCCCGAAGTAGAAAATTTAGAATTCGTATTTAGAATACGAGGTTCGTATTCTAAATTTGCAGCTGTTACTAATTGTCCTATCAGAACTAAAAAACTCTTAAGTTTTATTCTGTATGACTCGCAGTGTCGTTGCTGAAATTTACTATTATTTGTGTTTCTGTGCTTAATGTGCAGAGTCCTTATACTGAGAAGTAATTGTTTTACATTTCCGACTTGTTCTTTGCCGAAAGATAATCCTTTTATATCACCTTAGGTAATCCTTTTAGGCCTGTGCGTTTGTTCCCGCATCAATAAATACTTTACCAATAATTACTACATAATTTGAAATTGTATTATTTTATTTCCTCTGACCTAACAAACCCTACGCATTGAAACGCGTCACCAGGGCGCTACCAAGACTATCGTGACATGGCAGAGAAAAATTTAGCTTTCCGATTAAATAAATGCTTTTCAAATGTGGAAAATTTGAAATAAAAATTAAATTGTCTTTACGTACTGACATGGATAGAACGTAAAAGCATTTAATTTACTAACAATTAACATGGAAGTTTAAATAGCTTCATAAAATGGCCTTTTATATTTTCTTTCTTAATTGGGTACGTCCTCTGTTATTGAGAAACAACACATGTTTCTGATTAGTTATCAGCCTTCACGCACACCCTACGGTGACGCAATACGCTGGTCGCTTCTCAATTGAAGTTTCTCAATTGAAGTTTATCACCAGAGGCGTGGCATGCGCTCTCTGTGGACCATCTACCATCGGCTGACTCAGTAGGTAGGCTATCGGCAGAGCCAATTCCGCTGAAGTGTGTGGTGCAGTCGAGTGCAGGGAGTGGCAAGTGAGCATGATTTGCAAGGTAATTTACTTTGGGTCATGGATCAGGCTGCACCTCAGCAAAGTGATGTCTCCTCGTATGGTTGTTCTTGCTCAAACACGACGGGCGTCGAAATGGAAGTGGCAGCTCAAAAGCTGCCCCAAAAGGCCTGCCAGCTGCCTATATTACACCAGGAACTGCAGTTTGGCGTGGTATAGGCGCACGGTCTTCCAGTAGCCGTACTCTTGCTGACTTGCATTCGCTGTAATATCGAATCTTCATTTTATATCAGAATATTTCCCTCCTTTTCCTATGTAAATGAATGGGATGTTTAACTTTGCGTCGTTCATAACGTGACAAACGTTCATATTTTCCGATCATTTTCGATGCATGTGTGTATGTGTGTGTGAGCTCAAATGCGCAAGTAACATTGTTTTTTAACAACTCTAGATTGGGATTGAGTTTTTAATCGTTTGCTAATCGTCCAAGCACCATGACTAGACTGATACGTCTTGCAGCAAGTTGCAAAAGCATTTGAGGAAGCTTCTCTAAACACAAAGAAAAGCAATATTATTGATGATTCTTATGCCCATGCATCATTCATATGGTTAATCAACCCGAATCCTAATGCTAAAGCTTGTGAATACAAATTGTGCGATTTACTCTCTCATAAGACACGACAGAGGTATTACACAATCTGAAAAAGCATTTCTAAAAAATGGGCTCTCGCGTAAACTACAATCTATCTCTGCGTGTTTCGTGTGTCATTTGCTAGAATGAGAGATCGTCTCGGACGGCGCTGTGGTGCAGTAATTTGCGCACTCTCAAATATGGCCATGCGCTATCTCTGAAAACTTGCCACAAACCAAAAAAACTTATCAGTTTGCGGAGAGTTTGAGTCCGTTGATTAGTTCTTTTAAATATTGCTTCTGTACACATCGTTATCAACCTTCATAATGAAACTAATCTAAGTATAATTGTGTTTTGCAAATTCAGAAGAAATCTAAAATTAATTTTGCCTAATTGCTTTAAAGACAAAATGATTTAGAGAGTCAGAAAGGGGAAAGTGGAAGCCGTAATTTTTAAAAAATTGGACACTTGGTAGTACGAGTAAACTACCTCCCAAGAAAAAAATACGAAATTATTAACGCGAGCTTCCATTCTCGAATGCCTAACTACCTTTAATTGATTCTAGCCAAGCTGTCGAGTTATAGAATTGGGAAACATGGAAGTCATCGAATATTTCCACGAGGAACCACTGAGAAAATTAAGGAAACGTTCTATAAAAATCTATACAAATTATACCCATGTCAAGTCAATCATACCTTTAATGGTCAGAAAGACTGGCAGCGTTCACCTTGCACGATGATGCGAATCCTCAGAAACTTTCACCTTGAAAATTCCATCGGTCACTCAGGTAGAGTAATATCAAATTCTGCCTAAAACACTCTAGCTTGTGTGGTGTGTTGTTGTTCTGACCTAGATTTTATGAAGCTTTGATAAGTAAGGTAATTTTCATGAGTCTTATTCTTCTGAACTACTAAGAACACTTGAGTTTAGAGAACTGCAAGCTTGTGAAACAATTTTGTTAATTTGAATACTAGCGTGAAACTCTTAATGTCTGGGTTCTATTATAAATAAAAACTATTTTCAAATTCCTACAAACATTTATTATGAGTCCCTTTTTCTTTCTACCTGAACAGTGGAATTAAGAGAAAATTTTTGAAGAATGCTGGAGATATACAGATCTATCAGTCATAGTGGTAATAAACTGCTATTTTTACTCGCATAATGAAAGCATCTTTTACATAAATTTCCTTATTTTGTCATTCAGAGAGGTAAGAACGCAACAGCGGACAAATTTTGGGTGTTCTACGCACTGGTCGCAGTGCAGATAATATAATCTATTGAGGGCTCTATCTCCTTGGGGTGATAAGTACGCGCATTAAACCCCTTATATATGCAAAACCTTGACGCTCTCCCTGCGTCGGATAAAATTCTTATGGCTTTGTTAGAAGAACTATTCAGTGGCTCAGGGTTAGTTTTGTCTTAGACAATCACGTATTTTTTAAGCGGCGTAGCGACTTTTTATAAATAGATATGTTTGTTGTCCTCCAACTATTTGATCTTCGTTTGCATGCGCTTAACGTTGCTCGTTATTGACAGCAGAGCCCTGACTAAAATTACAGACTTCATGTTTACGTACAAATAAAATCGAACTCAAGTATCTTGTTACTGATGATCCTGAGTGGGGAACTGGAGATGTCTGAGAAAATGTCCACAGGCCTGAATAAACAAGCTCAAATTTTAGGCCTCGCCTTGTAATCAAACACTTGAAGCACGAAATTGCTGCTTAAATCAACCGCTAGAAACACAGTTCCACAGCCACCAGCCTGGAAAATTAAGTATTATAATATATTCAAAGCACGAAGAACGCAACTATGAATGGGTTAAGATGGAAACTTGAAGGTGTACGTGGCGCTGGAGTCTATCCTTGCTGCCAGACACGGGCTACGTACACGGCTCGAACCAGTTCTCCGCAGCTGCAAATTTCACTGCCCGATGCAGTCCTACTAAGAAGATCAAAAATATTCGTAATGAGCTGCGACGCGTGGAACATGGATCTTTTTTTCACTTGAATGTCTAAATTATTTGTCACACTGGTGCATGACGGGAATGTTGCTGTGAGTAATTGTTGATTAAAGTCTGCCGATCTTCAGCCTGCAGCAAATATTCCAATTATTAGACAGGTAATGAGGCGCTGGACATGTCTGCCGTGGCTGCAATAACTCGAGCATTTGTAGCGTTATTGCGTCGTAGCGCTGACGTGAGTCATGAGACTGGGTGACTCAGGCAGGCTTCGATGTGCGCGCCAGAGCTGCAACTTCTTGTTCTTTACAATACGTAATTCATTCTAAGGGAATTCTCCTACTGCAGGGAATCAAAAAACTAAGAAAAGGAATTGATGGGGATGTTTTTTGAATTGGATGAACCTTATTCATTCATAATAATTGCGGAAAACGTTAGACGTGCTTCTTACAGCAACGGAAAGAAAGAAAAACTGCTCATTTCCAATAAAGATGATACAAAAAGCTCATCATTGGTTTTTAAAACTGTGACGTGTTATAACAATATTAATGTTTTTAGAATATATTAGGAAAAAATTTAAGCCGCCATATCTTGAAAATTGGAAGGTTGCCTCTTGAGACATGCTCCGCTACATAGTTGTTGTTAAGGCTAGCAAAATTTGGCGGTCCCGAGAACATCTGTCCAAAAGTGCTAGCGATCTTAGGAATGTAATTCATTTTGATAATTTATGGCTATACTTTTTTTGTAAAAGATTATCATTTATTACATAATTATTGTGGGCTCAAATAAAGCAGAAAAACTTGCAATTAGGCGGCAATTGAAGCAGTAAATATGCGCCTCAGATCTAGTAATGTTAGTTCACAGTCATAATAATGCTATTCTTTTATGGAAGCATTTACAAGTAATTCTCGCTTATTGCACGATATATGAACTTCCATGTGAAACTTAATATATTATAAATTTAGTAACTTTTGAGCCATAGCTTTATGCAACAGAATATAAAAATGCTCCCTTCGTATTTTGAACAATTTGAGCTAAGTGATGCACTTTTGATACGGATAAACCGAGTTATTGTTTCTATCATTGACCCTAAAGAGCAACTTAGATCAACAAATTCAAGTCATTGTCGAGCTACTGAAGGTTTTTCGTTGATTTCGCATTTACTTCGAATTATTGCATCTTATTTACGCGTGCGATAAGAGCCTAATTATTTTCTTGATTTCTATTGGTTTTTTATTAAACAGAGTTGTGTTCATACTCTTAGTTCATGAGAAATAATATCATAATGCTTCAAGTCTTTTAATGCTCACATAATAATACAATATTACAAAGCTACATCAGATCTCAAGTAAGTTGGTTTGTGTGTTCTCTTGATTTGCTTCCACAGGTGAGTTCATGCCTTGTTTAGCTCGAGTCATATATATATGTTGCATATCACAACTAATCCAATTAAATGTGATTGAAGAATTGATAAGTTTTTTCGTATCTTCAAAAAAGAGCTCATTTGGAGTTGTCCCCGTCGTAATGACTGCAGCAATCGTTCTGGCAATTTTCGGCAAGTTGATATCTTACTTTTTGAAGTCATGTTTTTCTGGCACGGAAACGTATTTTTAGTGAGGTGGATTAGCTAAATAATGCAAGTTTGTTATCGCACGGGCCTAGCTTAAAGAGGAATGGGGTTTCTACCAATCATGGAATGGGAATTATTGATAGTCAACCAAGGTGTGTTTTAAGCCTAAGATGTTTCAGTGGTTAGTGAGATGAGGGTGAGACGTTGTGTTACTACAGTGCTTGAATTTTTCATCACCTCAGACCTATTTGTCATAGGAAGACCTCTCATCCGTTATAACTGCGGGATGTCACGTGTTGTTTCATTTTAATATAACGCATGCTACCTTGCTAAAAATTTCTCCAGGTAAAGCTGAAATGAACTACTTATGCTCTACTGCACTATCTTGATCTCATCTCAGTATATAGAATGACTACTATTTCACATCACCTTAATTGTCCTGTGTGATTATTCGCATATATTAAATTCCAATTAAGGTTCATTGAAGAAAACCACCCTTTAGATTAGTACTAATACTTTCTTTTTCTAGACACGATAATTTTTCTCGTGATTGAACTGCTTACTGCTGAACTCTCAGGACCACTTTGAGCCCGGCCATCTTGCTTATTTGAAGAAAAATTGTTGCTGCCAAATCTAGACTCTTGAGGAAAATGCTACCTAACTAAACTGCAATGTACACTCCTTGAGAATATGTAGCTCATTTTTATTCATTGTGCAATTCATCGTGTCACACTTTTGTGTGATTCATTTTTCGGACGAGCGTATTCTAGATGTTAATTTCATTGCTCGTAAACGTGAACTTGATTCAGCTCGCGCTGCCTGCCGCGCACGGCAGACAGAAGGGGATCAGCAGGGCTCATGGCTCAAAGCTCCAATGTAAGAGCTGGTGCGATCATTTCTACCTTCTCATTTATAGAAGCCCTGCCTACACTCCCGAGTGCCGTCACCAATGAATGGACTTAATGGGAATACTTGCTCCTCAACAATACCTGCAATAACTCTCCTCTTAGAATATTTCTTATTGATTTATCTTGTTCTGGTGATCGTTAAATATCATTAACATTGCTTGGTTTGACTTAAATGACGTCGCCTCCGGATGCAAAATAAACTATCTATCTTAAAATCATCTACGTAAATGCTACAGCAGTTATTTTATGATAAATATCTGGTAAGGCAATTCTGACGTAAGTCTGCAGCCGCTTCCTCTCAGATATTCAATTCATCACTCTGACCCTTTGTTTATCGTTGATGAGGGTGATTCATGACTTGAACACATAGACTTTTGTTAACATCTACGATTACATAATTTTAAGCTGGAGCCTAGGTACACTGCTAGGCTTTTTCTGCTCTACGTATCGCCACATAGACTTTTGTTAACATCAACGATTACATAACATTAAGTTGTAGCCTAGGTACACTGCTAGGTTTTTTTGCTCTACATGTCGCCACATAGACTTTTGTTAATATGTACGATTACATAACTTTAAGCTGTAGCTAGGTACACTGCTGGGAAAACACAGCTTTTTTTGTTCTACGTATCGCTGATAAGAAGAGAATGTCAGCGATCTAGAGCTGGGCAGAGCAGAACACGGCAAACTACGCAGCTCGGACACTCAGCTCATTCGGACCTCAAGTTTCTACCACTAATCCGATAATTGTTGATAATGAGATTTGCGGGAGTGTCACTAAATTATTTCCTATTTGAGTCGTAAAAAAGTGATTCTTGGTTTTGAGTGCGCACAGTAGTCTCTTTTGCGGAATATTCATGGATGTAATATTTCCGAAGGCGAAAATGCTGATAAATTTTTAAATTAAAAATTAAAACTTTTCCTTTGGTATACTATGTTTAATCTCTGCTGTTGAAATTCTTATCGAAATTGTATTTCTTGTTTATGCAAGTGTTTCATTATGATGTGGTTGGCTGACCTTTATATTTTTATTTTTCTACAATATAGGAACCTATGTAAAACATATTATCCTGAAAAAAGGCAACTATCGTGAGAAGTTTACTTCAGAAATGTGTACATTATAACCCTTTCAATTAGCAATTTTGTTTTCCAGAACATCTAAGTTTGCTGTTGTAAGTCAACAGAATTACAACATGGCACTCGGAACTCAGAGATGTAACAGAAGCCTAAGCCTGAGACACTCACAATTTTTCGGTGCTGAAATATTTCAGCCGCCATTTAATTTCGTCGCACTTGGTCAGCCTTGCTTTCCCTGTGTAAGATTACCTGGCTTATAAATTACAATGATTCATGTAATATTGATTCAGGTAATAAATACAACAATTCATGTAATACAAATTCAGGTAATAATAACCATTCAGGTAATATAAATTTCAACACATAACATGGGTATTACAATAACAATACAATAAATTGTACAATAACCATGTATGAATGGCAATTAAGGGTCTTTATGCTAAGGTATTTGAATGCGTTTTTCGCTTTTATTTTCAATACATGGGCGCACTAATGAAAGTTTTTTTCAAATGAGCGTCGCGAGGATCGTGTTCTCGTAGTTACTTATATTTAAATGCACTGTAAAAATCAGATTAGGCAAGGAAGGGAACTCATTCTTGTTGTTCTTTTTTGTCAATCATTTCTTGTTTCAAAATTTTACACGGGTATCACGATACCAATGTGTTATTATCAGTTAAGGATGTTAAGGTGTTTTAAAAACCAATGTATCGACATTTCATGTTTGTACTTTATTGGAAATAAATGTTTTTCTTTTTTCTTTTCTTTCTAGATTTGGCTCACACACGGCTATCTGGCGGCAGATTTTTGAGGTGTTGCTCACGAGTGTGTGGGCGGGTATCCCAATAATGTTCAGACTTCACGCGTTAATCTCAGAGATCCTGAAGGTTCTTGCCTGCTCCTCTGGACTTGTTTATTGATCTTTTCGATTTACTTTCAAGTTATTCTGAGTATTGTCCACTTCTTGTATAAAATACCTCGTAATCCGGGGTGCGGTAAAGACGGATGCATAATACAAGTCCAGGTGAGAAATAGTGACAAGTTGAATGAGTTGAAAATTCGACAGATTTACGACCATCAAACAGTGAATGGTTTCCTACATTTATAGCAAAAATTTATCAGGACGCACATCTAACCAAGCATAGTCCTTAACATAATTCACGTTAGGTGTGCCCACTAAGGTAAAGGAGTCATTGAGCATGTGGACTTAGCAAAATCAGTCTTGCGACAACTTTTCAAGCAGCCCTTATCAGACGAGATTGGTACTCTTGAATCCACTCAAGGAAGTTTCAAAAGAACGCAGTTATCAATACAACGCCAGCCTGGTGAGGTCTAGTTTTCGACGTTCACTAAAGTGGTTTTGCGGTTTTGATTTACAGTATGAAATATGCGCAGTTCCGTCTCACTAGAGGAGAAGCCATTATATTTGTACAGGTTATGGTGTTCCTTCACGGCCGCAACATTTTTGTGCGCATATTTTTGGCACGGGACTTTTGATTCTGTCACGATGCTTCATTTGCAGTTTTCAGAAGAAAACGAGTCTGCAAGAAAATATTACATTAATCCGATTCGGTTGCAACGGCAGAAAGTTAATTACTTAGCTGCCTTCTTTTAATTTCTAGCTTCTAGTTTTCTTTTAGCCATCTATTAAAAGAGAGGACGCAGCAGAAATAAAAATGACAAACTCTGTATGGAACTCACAGATTCGAGAATGTTCCAGCTGGACAACGACGAAGGAAACCGTATTCCAGTGAGCGTACGATGCTTTTCATTGTGTAATGAAATAAAATACCAGGAGACGCATGAAACTAAAAACATCACTCGATCTACGCATTGTTTATGATTTTCATTCACATTTACCTCCTGTATCAAATCATGGATTGAAATTTACCCGTAATGTAAAATACATGGGCTCTGCAGTTCTCTAAACATTTATTTTGTTCTCTACACGCTAAACAAGATTTTAACGCAAGAAAAATCTGCATGGGCTCGACTCGTACGATGAAGGAATAAAAAGTTGATTGGTAAGTTTTCAACGAGGAAAACAAGCACAGCGGAGAGATGTTCAGTTGCTCAGAGTCTGAACCAGTTGGTTCTTTCCGAGTCACAATTTTTTTTTCACCTTAAATACATATCTCAGTAACTATTCGCAGTTAGTCGGGAAAACTTCCTATTTAAAGCGCTTCAAAAAGTGAAACATAAATTAACGCTCTCTGAGATTTTTCAGATCTAAAACAGTATTTCGTAATAAACTCTTGAGCAATATTCCTTGAGATTTTTACAACATGAAACAATATTTCGTGAAACTTTTCATGTCTTTCTTGCATTCCATTGGTATCAGTTTGCCAGGCATTGAGCAAGGCTACCGCATTTCAAGTTAATAGAGCGGCCAGTGCGTCTCGCTGCGACCTTCACGAGAAAAAATGTCCTCGCGCTGCTGCAGCGAACATGTGCGGCGGCCTGCGCCCTCGCTGCCGCCGCTTCCGGATCATAAGGTCAGCGCTGTTGTTGCTGCTGCTATTGCTTCTCCTGTTTGTGCTGTTGTTGCTGCTGCTATTGTTGCTCCTGTTTGTGCTGTGATTGCTGCTGCTGCTATTGTTGCTCCTGTTTGTGCTTCTGTTGCTGCTGCTATTGTTGTTCCTGTTGCTGCTGTTTATGCTGCTGTTGCTCCTGTTTATGTTGCTGCTACTGCTATTGTTGGTACTGTTGCTCCTGTTTGTGCTGTTGCTGCTACGGTTATTGTTGCTATTGTTGCTCTTGTTTATGTTATTGCTGCTGCTGATATTATTGCTACTGTTATTCCTGTTTATGCTATTGTTGCCCCTGTTTATGTTATTGTTGATACTGATTATGCTGCTGCTATTGCCGCTACTGTGGCTCCTGTTTATGATGTAGCTGCGACTGTTGATGCAGTTTTTAATACCGTTGCTCGTGTTTATACTGCTGATGATATTGTTGCTCTTGTTGTTGCTATCGCTGCTGCTGGTGCTGTTGCTGCTGCTACTGTTGTACCAGTTGTAGCAATCATACTGCTATTGTTGCTGCTTTTTTGCTATTGTTACTGTTGCTGCTGTTGGAAACACTGTTGCAACCGTCTCTGCTGCTATATCCTGCATCTGTTGTTGTCGTTGCTGCTCTTTTGACTGCTTCTTAAACCATTGCTAAAGCAGTTCCTGATGCAGATGTTTCAGATTTTACATGTTTTTCTGGCACAGTCGCTCAATGGGCTCCCAGGAACAAGACTGACTGAACTCACGACTCTGCCCAGTAAATTTTAATAAAATCACACATTTTATTCCTATAAGAGAAACTTCAACGACGTTCTCACTCCAACTTGATTTTGATGGCAGTGATAGAGGACCCAGCGAGTGCAGCGATAAAGGATGCAGAGATAAAGAATGCAGAGATAAAGGAAGCAGAGAGAAAGGATGCAGCGATAAAGGATGCAAAGATAAAGGATGCAAAGATAAAGGATGCAGAGATAAAGGATGCAGAGATAAAGGATGCAGCGATAAAGGATGCAGAGAGAAAGGATGCAGCGATAAAGGATGCATCGTACAGAAAAAATAGGATTACCAACGAATAGTTGTGACTTGAGCAGCAGAGGCTGGCATAGCAGCGACCGTGGTAATCACTGACAAAGAAAATGGTTTTCGTTTTCTTATCGTAGATTTCAACTAAACTAATGACCATCTAAGAGAAATGAAATGGAAAGATAATGAAGAATGACAGTGTGGACGTAACAACAACAGTAGTGTGGGCGTAATAACAACAACATTATTGTGGATGTAGCAACAACAGTAGTGTGGACGTAACAACAGTCGAGTGGAAGTAATAACAACAACATTATTGTGGATGTAGCAACAACAGCAGTGTGGACGTAACAACAGTCGAGTGGACGTAATAACAACAACATTATTGTGGATGTAGCAACAACAGTAGTGTGGACGAAACAACAACAGTCGAGTGGACGTAATAACAACAACATTATTGTGGATGTAGCAGCAACAGTAGTGTGGACGAAACAACAACAGTCGAGTGGACGTAATAACAACGACAGTAGTGTAGATGTAACAACAACAGTCGAGTGGACGTAATAACAACGACAGTAGTGTGGATGTAGCAACAACAGTAGAGTGGACGTAACAACAACAGTAGAGTGGACGTAACAACAACAGTAGAGTGGACGTAACAACAACAGCAGTGTGGACGTGACAATAAGAGACGCAGAACAGCTCAGGCTGTGACCGGGAAACTCCCAGCGAGCGCCGTGCCTCTCGCTCTCCTCCAGTGTGACGTCATCTTCTAATGTGCCTTTTAAAAAATATTTATACGATTTATATGACCACACCCTCATTTGTTCCCAAAACTTATTTGGGTGCTCGTATACTATGATGACAATTTAACTGTAATTAGTTTCTGGCCATTTGTAAATGGTGGTTGCGAGTTAGACATCGTCTATTTCAATGATGGCGAATATCAAAAACACATGTGAGATATGCTGAGTGAAAGTAAAAATCTCATTCAAGACTTTGTTGTCTTGAAAATTCGAGTAAAATTTGTGTAACCTATAGGTAGAACTAGAATTTCCGATGCTGAATGTTCTCATCAACTATCTCTTAGAGATAGAGCGTTAAGTTTCTTCACTTTTTTCGCGTCTTGAAATTTAATGACATGCGAGGAAATTTAGCACATACATCTACCAGTTCAAATGTGCCTTACTTTCCTACCCCCGCGCCAGAATACGGTTCTTAATTCGCTCATCTCGACCCTGGAGAGCGGTGGTTACTGATCACCAGTGCTATTGCAGGACAATTGCAGCTGCGTTACTCAGTAAAGTCTAGACGCAGGCTTATAACCATATAAAAACAGAATGGGAATTCCTCTCACCAAACCAAATTTTGATCGGTCTTATTTGAAAAAATCTTTATGCTCAGCAATGTATATGAAAACAAAGTACGAGATACTCGCATGATTGGTTGAAGAGAGCACTGAAAGTGCATTAAGAAAAAAGTAGCCATGAAAGAAACGAAGGTTTTAACTTTTTCATTCTGGGGAGACACCAAAACAGACTTAATGAGCAATTAACAAGATAGATGGTCGTTTAAAACGAAGTGCTCGAACGACAATGCTTAATTTACGAAGAACGGCCGACAAGATTAAAGTGTCTATTATTCCGAACTGGTTACTAGTTCCGAATACAAGAGTTAAATGCATCAACTGACAAGCACATAATTGCATTGATTGCATCGGCGATCAGTATTTGCACCGAATTATTTCGAGCTAGCTCTGTTGATTTAGGAAACGGGAAAACTGCACAGATCACTACAGGCTAAGGCATAACCGTTGAAATTCAGTCAACATACAAGAGTCTAGGGACCAAAGCATCAGTGCTAGATTTGTTCATATGTGGAATATCAATTTTTGCCTTGCGTGGCTTTGTTATAGTTCAGTAGTTCACCTCCAGCCGCCGCACGCTGATCCATCTCCGCCGAGATCAAGCTGCACGCTGAACAGGTTATGAGAGAGCGAGCTTCTTGGCTGCCGCAACTCGACGCTCGGAATGCAGGGACAAGAAAAATGTTTGTTCCTTCCTAACGCATTGGACGCGTGCATTAATTTTTGATGATGTATGACTTTGACGCTCACTACATTGCGCGAGGAACCGTGATCTGAGCTGCATCTTGATGAACGGCTACGAATACAATGGAGAAGTTGGCACTAGCCAGCCTCTGCGATCCGAATCATTTTTTTCAGTTACACCGAACATTAGGTAGATTACTGCTCGTCTCAGCGAGGCAGGCTAACGTGCCCAATGAAATGTTCAACGAATATCTGATGTAAGTCCGTACAAAGTTAGTCTTGTCCTACGGTCTGTGATCATATTAAATTCTCTAAGGAAATAGTCAGTTGGGTTAATGAATATTTTCATGTATCTGAAGGTGTCAAGTAGCTAATACTATTATCTCTAAGTACGTAGATGCTGTCCAACACTAATGAGATGATTCCTTCCCCATCTCCTCAGCCTTTCATAGAGCCGTTCAGGGATCGCCAGACGGAAGTTGCTGTTCTCATTTGACAAAGCACTGATCATATTTGATAATCTACTTCTTGCCTCTGGTGAGCATTTTTGGTAAACCATAAAAATTCATGGGAAAGAGACAGACGAAGGCGATCCAACAATACTCCGATGCTAGGATTTTCTGCCTCTTGCTTTGTACTGAGTAATATTTGAGGCCTGTGCTCTGGTCCTAAGTAGTAACACATCCATCAAGGTTATCTAGTACCATTTTAGCTATCAGTGTCTCACTTGCATTTACCTTGCCAGAGATACAAATGGACCTTTGCAAAAATCAACCCCCTCTTTCGTACAGTAGTTCATTTTCTGGAGATCATTAAGAAACATCCACACTTCGTTTGTAAAATTTTGTTTCCATTCTAATCTCTGATCAGGATATTCCCGCGTTATTAATAATTACAATACGCGAACAGTTATTGAATGCAAGGACTCCAGTGGTGCACATTTTTAGGATTGGGCGCATAACTCTAGAAACCTTAGTGTTTTGGCTTATAAACAACAATTATATAATTTATAATTATAAACAACAATTATAAACAAAGTTTAACGCGGTTTAAAAATTTCAAAATTCGCTTATGATGGAAAACAAACTCCATTCAGGATAACGAGTACAATTATTGATCTCGTATCCATTTGTCTAGTGTCTGGCACTGTGTTATCGTTTCGACTCTGAAGCTGTGGATGAAGAATAGATTTAGAAACATGTGGAATAGAACGCTAGGTTTAGGAAACCCAACACTCGCCAAATGCCATTCATTCCAGGAACGACTAGTTATTTGCTGTGGAATAAATATAGGGGTCTTAAAAAGATGTACTCGCTCCTTGACTGCCCAGTACTCACATATTTTGTTTTGATGTAGGTGGTTATTCACATAGAAGTCTAATGAGTTATGTGAAAAATAACCCTAAATTCAAGATTATCGAATCTCACAAAAGAAAATTTGCTCGCTCCTGAATCAAAAATAAAAACTACAATTGTTTGTCAAACGACGAGTACATTTTTGGGGACACTCGAGAGTTAGCGGGCGTGTATTTGTATTCATGTTAACTTCTATAGGCTAGACCCAGAGGTGCACTTTATTAACTTTTGCTTATAGTGCTCGTAAGTAATTAAGATATAATCAAATTTTAGGTTTGTATGGGAAACTAGGAAATCAGTTTTCATCAGAATTGCGTTGATTTGTAGAATCTTCTGAAAAACAATTTCAACTTGGCATCTATCAATTATTTCGAATGTTTTTTTTTTTTGAGATAATGAACTCTGGGAATTATCTCGAACAATGGCTGAATAAATTCTCACATTTTTCTTTTCGTACGTTTGTAGGTACACACAGGCACTCGTACAAGTAGTGAAAATGAACTTCTTTCTTATTTAATATTGGTTGGAAGAAGTTACTTCTATCATAAGAATACACGCGCTTCATATTTTTGCTCATATTTTGGGGGGTAAATTGAAATTTGGAAGGCGTTCATATTTTTGTTACACAGTAAATTATTCTGAATTACAACCATTTTGATTTGATCTGATCGCAACGACGCTGGCAGTCAAGTCGCTTTGATATTATGAATCCAAGTCAAGTTAGAACTGAGTGCTAGCCATATGACCATCAAGTTGCCCTTCGCCAATATAGTTCGAATGCCGTGAAGCCAGTTTCAGGAGAGGTTCTCACGAGATTTGACTAATTTTTTTGAGCAAGGAGAGTATCATTACTTGGAAGCGTGTGGGGCTGATTGCCCTCGCATGATAATACACCGAAACTTACCAGGGAAGAGAAGACAACCACTTGTTGATCTGTCAAAGGTTAAAATAAAGCAAAAGGTTTTGAGACGCTTGTGAGTGATGGTGCCAGTTCTTTAGGTAAGTTGAAGAGTAATATTCAATTCACCGGCAAATTTCGAGCGAGGATCCTGAATATCTTATAATACCTTATCTCATTCGCCTGACTTACCAGCGCTCATAACGAGCGAGCGAGTTACTCTAAAGGTTAAGCCAGCATTCACATGTAACGAGGAATTTGCCTTTTGACCAAGTAATTTATTGTCCCTTCAGGCCTGCAACTCATATGCATGGAAATCAGTCATTCAAATGGCCGAGAAAAGAATTGCCTCGTTGCACGTTGCAGCGTATGCGGGACTCAGTTATGAAGTAAGTAGAGCTAACCACTAAACATTCCATTTCTTATGAGAGTAATGATTAAGTATCGTATTGAACAAATACCATATACGTTTACTGCGCTTTGCACTCTGCGTGTGAGAGTCTGGCCACATGCGTCACTATGTCCCAAACAAACTATTGCTCTTTTCAGCTTTTGGAGAAGTTGCCCACTGTCCCTGTGAGCCGACTCTTTATCTTAGCTCTTTTTAAAGCCTGTAAAAGCCTTACCGAGAAAAGTCATTTGGCGACAATCCATATCATCTCGCATAGATACCGCAGTCGCCTGCAAGACTCGTCTGCAGTAACTTTTGAGAAGTTGGTCAAGTTCTGGTTTGCCGCATTGAGTGACAGGAGATTACTAGAATAAGATAGAAATAAAGCATAATTTCGGCTTCCGTAAGTCTAAAGTTTCTCTTCTTGAAATAGTACATTGAAGTTTCTTAGAAAAATCTTCCTTTTGCTGGTCATGGTTGAGTAATTAAGCCAGAACAATTTCCTTATCATTAACAATGGTTGCATTACTGACGAATTCTTTTATATCAGATACACCGGCTGCACAATGCGAGCATATTCATGGAAAAACGAAAATGTAAACCTTGCTCCGACATCGCAGGCAAACTTTCAAGTTGAGGTTGATGAAGCTGTTTGAAGAATTTCTTTACCACAAAATGTTGCAGAGTTATGTGAAGTGAGAAGACAGTGACTTTAACGACTTTTAGAGCTCCAAGCTGTCGAGAATTCAAATCTTTTTTATAATATATATAAGAGAAATAGACGGGAGATCAAAACTTTGAGGAGTAAAACTCGTTTATAATGATTCTTCATTTTTAGTAAATGTTTGACGATTTGCAGGAGAAATTTTTTTTCCTGTCCAGCAGTTTTCAAAACAAAATTGCGTTTGATGTCTTCGCCAAACTTTCAAATAAAATTATCCTTATTCTGTGAAGAAAAATCGGTTTTGCTTTCTGGACCAAATTGGATCGAGCCTGCAGCCCAATTCTGCCTCGCAGTTTTCGAACGTTAATTACTTTGTGAATTGACATTGAATTTCTGAACGCAGCGACGTAGAAAACCATGAATACTTTTAGCAGGAGACTTGGAAATTATTACCATCTGTATTGAGCAACTACTGTCGTGAAAGAAATAGTCGTTTTAATGGCGTTGTTTACTGCTCAAAATTTCGAAAGCAGTGGGAAATTAAGCTTTAGGTAGACAGATGCCCAAACAGTGTTATCAATTTAGAATCACAATGATGTCCGTAGACGTTAGTAACAGAGATGCTGGTATTATTTCTACTCTCCCTGTCGTTTCTCTAACAGCAATAGTTGAAATACCCATGTAAATTGATTACACACCAATATTGAGTTTTAATTATTATGAACTAATTACTATTAATAATGATTGCGTAAGAATAATGAATAATAATGATTCAGAGCTATTAACGATTAGTAATGATTACGCACGTATAATTAATAATAATGATGCCAAATTAATAACGATTGACAATGATTCCACACGAATATCGATCGATGACAATTTCGCTCGGGCTTCAGTTCAAAACCTCTTCAACACAGACGTGACATTTAAAGCGTGGCAGTCGCGGACGCGGCACGTGCGGCTGCAGCGACGCTCTACGTGCCGCGTTGCTCGTCTGCTCCCGCCCCTCTCATGCCTCCCTGCACCACGCCCAGCGGCTCAAACTCCGTGTCTCCGCGTGAAACACGGTAGAAGAAACAAGGTAGGGTCAGACCAGTCTTTTTTCGTCGGCTGTGTAGCAATGCCACGGTGGAAGAAACAAGGTAGGGTCAAACCCGTCTTTTTTCGTCGACTGTGTGGCAATGCCACGGTAGAAGAAACAAGGTAGGGCCAATCCAGCCTTTTTTTCGTCCGCTGAGTGGCAATGCTGACGTCATGGCAACGAACCAATAGCAGCTCTCATATTGCATCTGGCAACACTACTAGCCCTAAATCTGCCTCCACTGTTGGCCTAATGACATGGCGCAATGGTGACGTCATGAAGTTTGTTTGAAATGAAGCTGCTCTTTTGGCTAGCCAAACTAGAGGAGGTGTATTTTCCCCCCGTGGAGTGAAATGAGTGAGATGGTATCTCGTGTTTCTTGGCATTAATTTGCTCCGTGGGGGATTTGTTGGTTGAGAAGATCTGCCAGCTAGTGAGTCTAATTTTTTCTCATTGAACACAGAAAGTATCTCAGGGAACACGCTGATGGTCCTTCAAAGGTGTTGCAGAAGCTCTTCCCATGCAGCAGTGACATGAAGCGTTCTTGAGAAGAAAATGCTGCCACTCCATGCAGAAGCCTGCAGTAGTTAGCTAAGATAAAATGTTTTTATCGAAGAAGCTTTGGAATTCATTCAAAATCAGAGGCACTTGGTGCAGAAGGGCAACATTTTGGTGAAAGATAAATTAATCTCTCTTGATAATTTAGATTTGTCTCTCCAAGCGAGATTGGCTTGTGTTGCATTGCTCCAAATTTCTGCGCGAGCTTATATGAGATTGTGCTAATCGGCAATTGTCAGCTGCTTCCTCATTTCTCATTTTTATTTACTTTTTATTCTCGCATTTACAAAAATCATGTTAAACGATTTTCAAGTATAACAACGCGTTTCATTGGGTTTTTAAATATAAATACAAAGTACTTCCTCAGAAAAGGCCAAAGATGTTGTATGGAATCTGATATACCGGTAATATAAATTGTTCATTCGTCAACACCTCATGACAAGAATTGTTTCATTTCTTTTTAGTGATAGTTAACATTTCACAGCTCGATTTTAAAAATTTTCGAAATAAAAGTCCAACAGCTCTGTTAATTGTAGGTAATTTGGTGTCCGTCATGATTTTTGGATCAGATTGCAAAAAAAACACCATGAGCTTTAAAAGCTTAGAAGGCATTACACTAATTATTATCATAACTAAGGAGGAAAATACGGAATAAATCGGTAAACCACCCAAGGCCTTACGACAAGTAAAAAATCAAAGTATTTTCGATTTCACACTGCAAATTACATCGTCTTCTAACAAGTAGGGACAACAGATTTTAAATATTTCTTTCATTGTTCGAACTCCAAATCATGCACCAATTAGGCCTTCGGCATAGAAACCCGAAGCGTCAGAGTGTTTCTAGTGATTTTAGATCCGTTCCTAATTGGGCGCCAGATCGACAGGGCAGAAAGGGCTTTAACATGGCACAACCCTGAAGCCGAGCGAAGGCGGTGGATCAGGCCTGGAAATTAATGATGTGCTTCTGCTTGGCATTTGACGCTCGTGTAGACCAGATCTGAGCAGGATTGTCGCTAGGATCATCAAGGCCGGCATTCGAACATTTGTTTCCATGCTTTTATCCAGTATTCAGCCAGATCGCTGTCCAATTTATTTACTGAAGGATAAATAAATACCCGAAGCTCAATATTATCACACGGAAGCGCGGCTGCTAATTCAACTGAATATGATATTTGATAGAGCTACATTTGGGGGGGAGGGAGAGTTGCAAGGGCGCCAGGGGTTCGAGTCAAATTATTTATCAGAATGCGCCTATAGTTATTTTTATACGGGTTTTGAAATTTGAAGGTGTTCGTGTGAAGATGATTAGATCGAAAAATCTAACAGAACTGGGTTAAATATTCCTTTGACGTCATTATTAAGTGCTAAATAATGTTTATTGAACATGTCTCTTCTGTTTACGCCTAGTACGGGAAATATCTCTTGAGTCCAAGGCCTGAATATATTGCAATTATACTTTCGTCCTTTTGCGTGCGCACTCACTCGAAAACATTTGGATTCATTCACAAAGTTTGCTTTACAGCGTTCATTTAATTCAGAGTGCCATCTTTTGAAGGAAAATAGTGCTTACAAAAAGCAAATCTAATGAGGCGTAAATAAATTCCAGTGTTATCAGTTGCATGGACCGTGGCTTTTGTATTTTAGCTTTATAAGCTTTTCGTGTTTAATGAATAAAACGTCTAGCTAAGAACAGATTTTTACTTAGAATACTCTTTTCTTCTCATGCGCGAAACTTTTCTGTGCATCAAAATGCGTTAAACCCGTCCATTGAGACAGAGAGCTGGCTCAATACGTGCTTGAGATCCAGCTTTTACAACTCGAAGAATAAGACACTTTCGTAACACAAAGCAGGTACTGTTCACATCTTATCAGGTGATTGACGCCTCTTTTCCATTGTTATAGAAGCACTAGCACAGTCAACTGTGACCAAACATTCCATCTTTCGGGTTGTTGAGAACTTTTTTTGCTAAAATTGAAAAATGGGATAAATTTTTACAATTCCAGCTACTTCAGACTGGACGCCTAATCTGAAGGAAAGTTATATCACAGTGATTGAGACAAACTAACGTATTTATAACTATCTCCTTATAAAATACACAGATGGAAGGAGATTCAATGAACCGATACATCAATTTTTCAAATTCAAAATTAGAATACACGTGCAGGAAAGAGAGCCTTAAAAGTATTTCCTGTCACCAAAGCTGCTGTTTCACAGAGTAAACCAGGAAACAAACGTTTCTTTCATCCTATTGGGTGACACATCAGTCAATGAGGCTATCTCAGAGAATATGGAGCGAAGGTAATAGCATGCATGTCGCTCAAGGTGAGGACAGCGACTACATCTACGTATAGAAGACGCACGGTGTTCCGTCCGTGTCCACTGCATTGATAAGAAATGCATTGTTTTCTCGCTGACAGCTTGAAGGTAGTTTCTAAATATGATACATTAATGTGTAACATAGTCTTTGGAAGGGATAGTCTTTTGAGTTTGAATTGACAGCGAACATTGTACATTTTGAAAATCGAGATTTAAGTTGAGGAACACACCGGAAGTGAGATTGGATCAGTATATTGAAGGGTTGACTCCACCTGTGGACATGAGTGACAATCTCTGCAGTTTTCGATGTAAAACTTTACAAGTTTAACACTACACGTGATGCAACTGATAGTCTCAGTTTCATGACTAGAATGTGCATCGAAATGTGAAGTTTTTAATTTGCGCTTATTTCTTCCTGATTGTTGAAGTAAAAAATCGTGTGTTTCCTGGACAAAATATCATTCCATTCGCAAACATAAGGTTAGTATAAGAAATTTTTGACATTCCGTGTTATGTTCCTAAAATAAATATGCATGGTACAAAAAATGAGTGGCGTACGTGATGTAAAACATCAATTCGTCGTATGTGAAGTTGTGATACACTCTGTTCATGTTGTTCAGTACTTGATACATGTCGACAGGAGGAATCTTGAAATACTGGCTTGTCAAAAAACTAAATACGACCACAGTCAGTTTTGTTCAACTGTTTAGCTCATAGCTCGCATTTTTTTTTGGCTGACGAGGAACTGATCCGGATTTTTTATTTGTAAAAAAAATGCATCAAGCTTTTTTGTAATAGGCTAACTACAGACTAGAACAAACATGAAAAACGTTTTGTTGCGATAGCATTCTACCAAAAGCAAAAATGGTTCAATGTTTGTATAAATGTTTGTTTTCTGATAACCTTTTGCATTGACTCATTTACTGATAACAAACTAATGAAAAATATAGGACGAGAGTTTTTCTATGTTCACGTCATGTTGCTGCAAGTTTTGCATTTTCTTATTATTAAGTATTTGCCAAGCGCGATCTGAGACGCAAAGTGTGGGCAAAACGCATATATTCGCCTTAGTTTCGGCTATTTCTATTTTACACGCGACTTTAAAAATATCACAGAAAGCTCATAAAGCTACAACATATTACCTGAGATTTCACAGGCTTTTACCCTGCTATTGTATGAATTTCAGTTGATTGAAACCATTTATTAAAGCAGATTTTCTCAATTTTTCCGAGAGTGATGCACTCAAGTGGGGAACATGCTTTGAACATGCTTGCGAAAGATTTGAATTTAATTGAATTTACCTCACAATTATCTGGCGTTTATAATGCCTGCTGTGGATCATACTAAAGAACATTTCCTGAGAATGTAAGTAATTGTCACCACAACCTCTACAATACACTGGCATCACTTGCACCGGTTGCGTTCCGTAACACTAGACGGACATACTGCCGAGTGTCCGGCAGTCGTCGAGTGTTCGGTTTAGAACGAGAAAGGCACCAGTTTATAAATGTCAGATCAAATGAGTGTAGGTGTTTTTTACACGGAATTATGCTTCCATGGGTTCATGTTTAACACTGATTATATAGATAAAGGATGCTTATAAATATGGTCGAAAAAAAATTATTGAGACGAACGTGAGCCGAGGGAGGAGACTGTGAACTTTTAGACGTCACTCGCGTACAAAGCTCAGTGGAAACATTCTCTAAGTTTTGGCGTTTTTAAGTTATTGTGGTGTACGTTTCTAGTGCTGTTAGCGAACGAAACTTACGATGACGTTGACGATTGTTTTGAATGCTCATTACTTTAGAGTCAGTCTTTAAACTTTTCAGTTTTTAGAGTCCGTTTTTAAACTTCTCACGTAGTATTTTATGCTGGTACAATCGAGGCTAACGCCGTTCAGGATGCAAGTATGGGAATAAGATAGGTAACTTTGATAGGGCAACAGCAAGTTTTTCAACATTGCTCACATAATACAATGTACGAAAAGCGTAGCTTAGCTTTTCTAGAGTCGACCAGCAGATGTATCCCAATTAACAAAAATAGATTATCAAGCGTTGTGACGAATATCAACATGATCAAGGAGGCTTGCTGGCACGAAACTTGAACCCAGCTGCTCCCTATGACGTCAAACTGTGACCACTCCAAGGCTTGCCTCGTGATTGGTCCGGCGGAGTGCATTAGGAAAAAAATCGAGGATAGGACGACCTTTAGTTGAATTGACGACGGGCGTCGGAACATGGAATGTGTCCACCGGGGCTTGCGCTGCGCTGCCTTCTCCGTCTTTGAACGTAAATAATTTTAGGCGATGTGTGCGTACGGTTAACTGGTCTCGAAGTTTTGCATAATCAGTTCCCTTGAGTTGACTTATAATCGATGGCGGCTTAGTGCGACTGTACTTGATTGAGCCCACTTTAGATCAGAGAACATCACTAGCTGGCAATAAACCCGGAGTCTCGGTCAACCTTGTAATTTCGACGAGGATTTTTGCTTGAAAGTCGCTCATTGACGTTGGTGTTGGGTTTTATTGTCATTTTATTTTTTCTTATTTTGGAAAGAAGGACCAGACTTCGACAAGGCTGGAGTCTCAGGTTGCGGGCTGCTGCGTTCACTGACGACTACCGATAAAATCAAAATATCACGGCCAATGAATTCCTTTATCACATAGAAGGATTAGCCCCTTAACTTGCCGGTAACCGTCGTTAGAACGAACCGTGTTTTTGCACTAGAGGCTTTTCCCGTTATCCACTTTCGAAAGTCTTAGGAAAGAATCTAGTCTCAAAAAGTCCGTCAACCATGGTTTATTTTCGAGGGGTCTGGTTAAGCTGTTTAGTTAAGTCAGAGTTGCACTCAGATTCGCTTCAGAAAAACTTGAGACGCAGAAAAAGAGCTGAGGATGGTTTCTCAGACAGTGATGGAACATTCGTTTGGGTCTCGTCCTTCAACGTAGGAATGATCTAACGGCTTACGATCGTGAGTGTAGGTGTGTGTGTGTGCAGACCACATTGAAGATTTCCTTCGTTTTTCTTTATTATCGGCGGAAGTAAAGAAAATGAACCTGACCTATTTTCAAAACTCTCAGTCGTTGGAAATAGCTGTTTTTAGTACCAAATTGAGTTGGTTTCAACCCATCGATGGCTTTTAAACCAGATGACAAGGGCTGGACTGAAGAGTACAAGTAAATCTATTCGCTTGTTCGTTCTTTATCATCTTCGAGTAAGCGTTTGATTGTTTTAATAAAGAGCCACTGGATTAATGATAAAATATGTCCGTAAATTTTTGTAAGAAGCCCGCCAAATATTTGTGAATACTAACTAAATTCCCTTATCTCTGTTTCGTAACCAATTTCAATCAATTTGAAGAAGCAGCAGCCTGAGCTTTGTCGCTCACTCTGATCAAAGTGTCTTGAAATGTTTCACCTTCCATAACGTTCGCTTGTTCATGCTTCATTTTTCAGGGGAGCAAACACTGATTTAATGATTAAAAAATAACCAGCAACAGTGCACTATTTCGATTTAAATTTTCCTGCTTCAGTAATTTATACGCAATGAAATGAATGGAAATGAGAAAATGCGCTAAAAGGATGTTTTTTTCTAATTACATGCACTTCAGACTACAAATCTGATGTTTTTTTTCCTAAAATTTCAAGTAGCTTTGCAACATTTTTCATTGGGCTACAAATCCTTTTTCAACGTCGATCTGTGTCGTCACGAATGTAATTAATTTATTCGGCCAAAGAGAAAAAATCTGCACGTTTCTCACGACTCGGTTACAGATACAAAAATATACTTCTTGAAGAAGTAATCAATCCATTATATGAAGGGATTGAGCAATATTTTCTGAAATGCGCGTTAGTATCATTTGAAATGAATGAACAACGGTTAAAATTTCCGTATACCAAACTCGCGCACAAATTAGGATTAAACATATTTTCTCGTCTCCCAATTCTCGTACGTCAAACTCCAAAATCATCGTGGAGTATTAGAGGTCAACAAAAAATTCTATGACTTCATTCACTCACACTAAAAGCTGAAAAAAACAGCTCTTAAGACTGTTTTGAGTTCTTGATCAATACTATTGAATTGGCGCGTAGATTTCGGGAACAAATTTCCTGGTCTAAAATTCAGGTTGGGGTGTACACTTTACCCGAGTTTTACCCTGCCATTCGACCTCGAATTCAGAACTCAAACTTTGCCTAGAGGGGGATGGCCAAGAACACCTAACGATGTCGCTCTTCATAAACATCAGCTTAGAGCAATAACACTAAAATACAGGCACTAAATTCAGCTGCTCTGCCGGCACTTATCACATTTGTCGTTCTGAACTTACACAAGCCGCTATACAGTAAGCTCAGGTGGTCAAATAACTCGTTCAACAAGCAGTCAGCAGATGATGTTAACATCCCGCATATTTGGGACAACGCCGCTCTACTTAATCAGACTTATCCATGCAAGTGCAACTTTTTGCTGGTTCATATATGGCATGTACAATTATAAATCATTTGTTTGTATTTGAAAAAGAAATCCCCAACAATTTCAAGAAAAACGGAGGCTGAAGAGACTGCTTTTAGTTTTTAGTGTCATAAGTCCACTGTTCTGTTTCTGTAAACCTAGTTGTCATATTTGACGAAAATTTAATTTCCCTCTATACCATTTTGTGAATATTGTGTTTTCTAGCAGTAATCACTCTAATTCCTCAACGAAAAAATTCTTAAATTTGAAAACAAAACCTTATTTATTAAAAAATCACGAAGACAATATTTTTATTCATTGTTAATTAATGATTTTTGCAGACATTTTTGTTTGTTTTTAATTACGCGGAAGTTTGTGAATATGCAAACAAGAAATTCAAAACTTCCTGTAAAATGTGGACGCCGCTCCCTTTGCTATGCCTGTAATAATGCAAGCCTTATCTGCTTCGGCCCTTTACTCTAGAGTAGAATGGAATGGAAAATGGCAACAGAAACTCGCCGAGTGGCACATTCTCTTGTCTTCAAGGATTTTGGAAGACAGTCTGAGAAAGTGAATAATTTTTAGAGCTAATATCTTGAACCAAAAGTACTTTTTCAATTCTTTCAAACGCTGATGCATTCCTTCGTTTTCTTGTTGCTTGATCATTTCACCATTAATGATTAATTTCATATTTAGTCGAGCTTGAATACCTCCAGTGTATAAAAACTTGAGAGACTCAAGTTTTAGTGAGTTGTAAACACTACAGATGCTTTTGGCACGCACTGATGCGGAACGTTTGAGTCATTCTGCACGTGGCACTGATGTTATAATTAATTTTTTTTCCAAACAGAGATTGAGTGACTCGGGTGTCAACTTCAGGAGCTGCGGGAACACGCAAGTCTCCAGCAACCGAGGGGCGAAAAGGAAGATCACGACGGTGTGAACTGTCATTTTCCATGACAACATTGTTGTTTATCCTTTTCCTGCTCGATTTAAAAATGGGAATGAAAAACTTTTAACCTAAAAAGTACACTAATATGAAGCGTTGAGTGTAGAGTAAAATACTTTCATTAAAAAAGTAAAATTTCGGTAAAAAAATGATGGTTGCGTTACACATCAATGACAAAGCGCACAAGCGTAGTAATTATGTATTTTTCTGGCTTTCTGTAACTTGGTCGGTTTGTGCTACATCTAGCACGCAGTGCAGGAAAGGATTAAAACAGCAACTGTTTATACATTAACAGAACACACGACTTGACGGGGTTTTTCCGACAAAAATGAAGCTATTGTAGTCAATTTAGTACTGCAGTGTTTCTTGAATTAGGAAAACGCGTTGGTTCAAACATCTGTGCTTAATAACTGTTGCAAACTGTACATCATCACACCAAAATATGACTCTACACCTCACGAAAATGTAGAACTACGCAAGAGCTGCCGGTAAGTCGCTCACTGCTGCTCGTCGTGCTTTGCTTTTTTGCTGTTTCTGCTTCCAAAAATATATCTTAAAGTTCTCTAATGAATGATATATCTCTTTTGCCATGCTCCTTTAGAATTTTGCATTTTCAGCTTCCAAAAATATATTTTAAAGTTCTATGTTGAGTAATTTATCTTTTTTGTCACGCTCCTATAGCATGAATCTGCTCTATTTTCTGTATACTGAACCAGGAATTCCAATGTAGTGGTTAGCACCAGTAGCTGTACGGTCATTGTAGTATCATGATTTTACAAAAATTAGTCGTTTTTTAATAATTAGCTAGAAGGAGTAGCATGCAATTAGCAAGTAGCTGTAAATTAATTAGCAGACAGTAGCTACGCAATAATTAGTCGCTAGTTACTACATAGTAATTAGTAGCTAGGCGCTGTGTGATCAGCAAGCGCACAATCAACACCCACAAAATCAACTCCAATTAAATCAACACCTACACAACCAGCACCAGCAAGATCATTGGCTAAAATCCTGCATGTAAAATGATGCTCCATTCCATGTCTTTCAAAACGCAGTGGTTAAATAAGAATTAAAGTAAAGCAATTATTTCTACATGTAAGCTTCGATATAAGTAACAGTTATCGGAAAAAGTATGTTACTATTTCATGTTAGTATCACATGAATTTATTTAGAAAATTTGAGTACTTGAAAGGAAAAATTTGAAAAGATTTAATTGCTTCAACACAGCAATGATGTAATAGTTCGTCGAACGGGTCTTCTAGTCACTCAACGCTTGTTGTTTTCTCCTCTAAACGCCGCGCAAACATCGACGTAAATGAGCAACAATTTCGACGGAATTATTTTTAGAGATTAAATAATTTTCCAAATTTTTATCAAATGTAATGTGTGCACCGATGTTTAATCATGCATGGTAAAAAAAGTTTTGTTTGCACCATAACTTCGCTTGAACAGCAGCAGATTTCGATTCCTTTCATCATACGCGGACGTTTTGAGGCAGACCTTTAACTTCCCGCTTCTATATTTTCAGTGGAAAACGTACTGCCATAATAACGGACTACCCCTACTGAAAAATGCGCGTCACATCGTTAGAGATTTTGATGACCATACTCGGGGAGAGAATGACTCAAGCGCTTTATTTTAGCCCGGTGTTTTATGCTTGCAATTCGATAATAACTTGCCAGCAACTTCAAGTACAAGTTGAAAAACACACATCACTCAGTATAATTATTAGGTGACACACGCATGAAGAAAAAACATAAAATTATTTTCTAAGCTAACAAAATCGGAGACAAAATAGGCACTTGTTTTCCAACGTTCCTCATAAATGTTTTGATTCTTTCCTTTTTGTGTCAATATAAAATTTAGTTATGCTCAGTGTGCATCGTAGCTTTGAGTATTTCTACCTCCAGAACAATTCACGAGTACATGCATCAGGAGAACCATCGAACACGTCGCAATCGATCATTGAATCGACAGCGGCTCAGGTTCCTTGTCGTTTGGAAACAGACATTATGGCTTGCATTCTCAGTGCCATTGAATGATCAAACCTGTGAGTGCAAACTTTTTAAATTAACGCTAAAATAACTCCAGAATTTATATTTTGAAATCGCTTTTAGGACAGTAATTGAAATATTCTCATAACATCACTTTCGACAAATGAAAAGATTTTCTCGGTGATACAGTACATCTTCCGAAAAGGGTCAACCGTTCCGATTTATCCTGCCGTACGCAGATTCGTGAAGCATAATAGTGTAATTTCTCGCAGGTACAGAGCTGTGGCTCGCATGAAAGTTGAAAGAAATTTTTGGACTGTAGACTTTTATTTGAAAATTATGAGTGACTGTAAAGTTTGACGTTATAATAGTTGAGTAATTTATAAAGTTAGTATTTTATTAGCGAATAACTGTTTCAATGATATTTCATGTAGTTTTGTGAGTGTATCTTTTATTCATTATTGTGTGTTTTGATTTGTGCTTCAAAAAAATGAAGATTACGAATTCTCTAAGAAATCCGTGTGAGATGAGGCACCACAGCCACCATTTTCTGGTATATCTTTGTTTCACCTTAATTATTATTTATTTGTTCAACAAGAATGACACTTTTTTCAAAGAAAGGCTGATGCTTCGTTTTGATCTTGCCTGTACTCTTGCTCGGAAGCAGTCATTCAGTCTCAAGTGATTCAGAAATTCAATGCAAGCTCCTTCCCCAAAATGGTCCAAAACAATGCGATGTTTAAATGCCAAAATACTTGTTAAGAATTCTCGTGCATTTAAATTTGAATGTTTCTAGCTTTTGGCTGGACTAAACGTGGGCCATCCCCACACGGATGCCTGCGAGAATTTTTTAAATACCATTTGGAGTTGTGCAACCTCAACGTCCTTTATATTCGCAAATAAATTTCGATTCTTATGCGTCTGTGAGCATTTTAAGGTTTGCGCCACCCGGATGCTGGGATTTCTGTTTGTTGCATCGTTCATTTATTTCAGGCAATAACTTCTTTCGAAACGATTTGAGTTTGAGTCTGACTGAGCTGATCTTCAACTTACAAAAATAGAATAGACGCAACAATACATTCTCGGCAATGCCATGACTAGTTCAAATTAGGCTGAGCGCTCTGCCGTCAAATACGGCATTGCAGCTGGAATGTATCGAACTCTTCTACACAAATTTAAACTTTTCCAGGGAAGTGCTGCGTACTCTGGTTCATTTAAATTTAGAATAATCGCTGAAAATATTCACATGAAAGCATTCAATCAGTAAAATCTCAATCTTAGTAGTCACAGGCACTTTTCCCTTCCTCTTGAGTACGAAAATATTTTTTGGAAGGAAGTATGAAGCGAAATTTTGAATATTTGCACTCGAGTATCTCTAGATGACGCGCTACTTGCAGGATTGTGAGCGCACGGATAAATAATTGACATGCATTATTTTTGTGTACAGTGTGTACAAATCTCCTCGTGATGCACAGCTCGCGCAGCTGCTGGTCATGTGCAGCATGACAGTGCGTAATTGCGATGTACGTGAATCATGAGATGCTACATACATGCGGCTTTTGTGTATGGTGCTCGGCTATTGGCTCAGTAAACAATGTGGCATCAGAAGCGAATCTAGTGATCCATTCTCCCATTGCTACTCCAGTCCTGGGCCCCCTGGGGTGGAATCAGCGGCGCCAAAAGTGTCATTGCATTTTCTGGTCTTCGTTCCGTAGGACAGCAAATCGTTTTGGCATCATGTACTGCCTTTACAATACATACAATCCATGATTGAGTCATGCGATTTCATTTTAAGCAAACATTAACTTATAAAGATAAAATGAGTCCCAGTTGATTCCAGGTATTCAAAGTTCGAGTCAGGCATTGTATTAATTGAATGACTGTGACTAATTTTTATCTCTGTATGTTGAGGTTTGCATCAGATGATATCGTATTACTCAAGGTCTCGTTGTAGTTCCTTTCGCTTTAAATGACGCATAAGCATACGACACGAGGTAAGTAGCTCAGTGAATGCGCACAGCTAAACGATACAAAACGTCAAATGACATGACTTATAGACGCGACTTGTAAGAGAAAGCACTTCACACTACCTATGGACTTCAGCAAGACCAGGTTCTTGTTTCTAGCAAGCCCAGCAGAGACCGAGAATTTCAGTGTAAGTTCAAAAACATTTCAAAATCACCTAATGTCAAAGCTTAGTTCATTTCCCCTTAGGGAAAATTTTCATGAAAAACTCTTCCAAAGAGACGCAGACTTGATTTATTTCGTGGCTAGAAAGTAGTTCTTTCCCTCTCTTTCAAAATGCATGGATTTCGAAACAAGTTTTTTCTCACCTGTTAATTTATCATCATGGGTGTATAAGACTTGCCTCATTTTGAAATTCTCTGAGAAATTATTTTCCCTCACTCTTTTATTTTTATTAAACCAAATTCAAATGCCCATTTGAAAGCTTAGATTAAGAACAAGTGGTAAAATATAAAGTCGCACAAGCAGTTCGCCAAGTGATACGACTGCAAATTCTTGATGTGTTCCTAACGATTAAAAATTTGCAAACTCGCAGTGAAAAATGATGCCGACATCCAGGAGTTGTTGCACATTGATATTATAAGCTTTCTGCTCATGGAAGTGGTTCGTTAGCTCACTTTTTCACTCGATGTTCATAGAGACAGTTTGTAGAGATGGTGGTAAGTTATATCCGCCCGACATTTAGGTAATTGTAAAAATATCAGTTTTACAAAAATTTGTGCACTAAGACTTGATGTTAAGGAGGAGAAAAGTTAGAAGCCGAGACCTCCAATTAAAAATAAGTGTTTTATGCACAGCTTGAATTTCATATTTTCGGATTGGAAACCGTTGAGTGTGCGTGTCGACACACTCAAATGTGGCCCGATATTTCAGGCGGGGCTCATTTAAAGCGACAAAAAGTCGTCAGGCTACCAACCAACTAAAAGATATGTATTTCACTCCTGCAGTGGCTCATAACAGGGACCTTATACTAGTTTTTCAACTGTAATTTAAAATGTCTAACTTCCAATCAACGAGGACGAGAGAGTGTGTGAAGTAATTCAATTTAAGAAAAATTCCTGGAATCAGTTTCAGATTTTCGTTGTATCCCATTGAAATTCATTTTTTTGTATACGGCTTAGTAACTACAATTTCAAAAGGTGCTTTCGAAATTAGATAAAACGATCAGGAAGCAACGGCTCGGCAGTAGTCACACCAGCCGAGCGGGGGTGTGCGGTGACGCCTACTGCGGCTCTCAGACCCCGTACTCTAAAGTTCAACAGCCTACATAACGGCAACGGGACAAAAATAACTCACCATTTTGTACCACCGCAAATTAATGAAAATTCGAATGAAGACATTGGTTTTAAAATGAGAATCCTGTCACTACAATGTGAGTTTGCGTCGTTGGGGGGTAGACACACGCGAGGAAGCTCCCCGTGACCGCCGTCGCGTACGATCGAAGCATGCGGCGACCCACACACCTAAAGCACATCCTCAAAAAAATGTCACCGATAAAAACACGCACTTAGCAAGCACGACTGCAGACGTCGGTGGACCGCCCCTTCGCCTGAGGTAAACTACTTTTTGTTTAAATGCTTCGGAGGATGAGAACTTCAGCCTGCGCTCCGTCCACTCCCTTACCCTTTGCAGGCAGAATGCTCTACTGGCGACCGTAAAAAATAAAGTCACTTCCGCTCTCTGTGGGCCGATGAATGCGTCCAAATATGCACGAACAAAATACTTCGCTATCGTTAAATAAGAGGGGCTGGAACTTTTATCTCTATGATCTTACAGAAGAATAATGATTCGTGGTTGAAATTACTAGAACATTATATACTAAGATTCAAGATTTGTTTCCCTTCTGTGCGGGAAGCCAAGGCAAGTGAAAAGGGAACGGTAAAGAGCTCTTATTTTTACCAACGCTCGTTGGAGTTGAGCGTTTTTTAATTCACCTATCATAAAACGTCAGGAATATTCTCATTGACGGCTAGAATAGCTCTCAAGACTAAATTTACTGCATATTAAAATTTAGATGCTAATTTTGATCTTCAACATTATGCAGGTTTGGCAAACCAACTTAGCAAACACGTGTCACCTTGAAAATCGTTCTTCCAATTTCATAAACTGTATCAACCTCTCTTCAACTTTATGTTTGGACGCCTTGAATTCGAGTGGTAACACAACTGATAGGAAAACTGGACGATGACGCTCAGCTACGAAATGAGTCTGCCAATTTTTGCAGCTTCACACGACTGTAGTCCTACCTTAAAATGTGACTTCCTGTAGCGATGTTCTACTTCTGAGTTACGCTCCTTAAATGAAGCAGTGTCTGCACGGACAGTCTAAATGTCATCAGTCATTTTCCTCTCTGTGGACAATTTCACAGGCCTCAGCGAATTACTGAATTAGAGGCTGATCATTAACTCAATTAACCTTGAACATGAAGGCAACGGCAAGAAAGTGCCTTCACTCAGCGTGCAGTGACTGTGTTTGCTGTCGAAGTGAGGCGCTATGGAGAATTACTGTTTGCAGGGACCCGTCGCCCAGACACGGTCGGGCTGCAGCCCTCGTTGCTGCATTGTCACGGCTCTACGACATCGCAGAATGCCACTGGAACCTAACGCGGCGATTTCTCTTTCGGTCAACGCTGATTACGGACCTTGTTTTGGAACTCTAAATATGAGCGTAAAAGAAAGGTAAGGAAATATCTAGGATGATGATCTCACGCTTTTGTGTTAGACATTTTAAGGAAAGGATTTGTGCTGCGCACAAGGATGTGAGCAAATTTTTCATTCAAATATTTCAATGCTTCATGAAAATATCAAAGCCAATCAGGAAAATTAATATCATGAATGAGACGGATCTCAAGCACCCAAGAACGACACTTAGCCGTGTTGGCTAAGAAGTATAGACATGAGCCGGGTTAAAATGGAAAAAAAGAAAATGCCGACAAGAAGCCAGTTTGTCAGACCAAAACTCATGTTTTATTCCACTTTTAATACAGTGTTTTAAACTCGCATCTGTTAAGTTGTGTTTAGTCAAGTATTTACAGTTTAATAGTGCATTCTTTTAAATGTTATTGCTGTCTCAATAAAATTGGTGTTTTTAAATTCGTAAAATAAATATTTATAAATTGACTCTTTTCATGGAGTACGAAGGTCTTTAGACCACTAATGGGCAGAGGTGAGTTCAGCCGTCTCATCGTTCTAACGTATAAAAGGCACTGATTTGGTGCCATGAAATTGTCAATGAAAGCTTAGTTTTAGACCAATATGAATGGTGTCTTTCCAATCTCAAGTAGTAGTTGTGGTAGAGAGCTTGCTAGCGCTTCAGAGGAAACCTTTCCAGTCTCAAAAATTAACAAAAAACTGAGAATCTTTTTTAGAAAGAAAGAAATCTACTCATCTCTTAAGCAGAAGTTCTCGTGTACTGGACGCGAAACGTAAAGGAATATTATCATTTCTATGCATACTTTTCACACGAGAAGTGGGGAATATATTGACAGGATACCCTTCTCCAAGGAACAGATCAGTATGAATCATTGTCGAAAAAAATAAGCTAATCTCAGTAAAGATCAGTTAACATTATGAGTCATATCTAAGCAGCACAAACATCTAAATTACCTTTGTAGTTGACTGTAAACTTCAAGCAACAGCTTAACTTGCGAGCATGCAAAAAGCAATGAATTTCAGAACTGCTTAACAATCACTGTCGCAGGACGGAAGTGATGAGAAAGGCAGTCAATAAGATGTCAGCTCCCACGTAATCATCACGGGAACTATTCTCGAGTGACTTTTTCTTGAAGGACAAAGTAATTCTGTGAGCTAATAAAAAATTCTCTTCATTTGATTTTGCTAGGTACAGCTAGTTCGTTTATACTTCATAAAATGCTTGTATTAAAAGTAAAAACAATGCATTATAATAGAGATTCATCACGAGCGCGTGCACCCCAAACCCACCTTTTCTAACAGCGTCAGAATGAAATATAGTTTACGCAGAGAATTTTGTTGTCCGAGCCGACGGTGAAGAAAGAACGCGGAACAGTTTCTTATGAACTCCAGCATCCGACTCTGGGGAAGTGGAGAGCAAAGCAAGCAAAAGGAATTTTTATCGTGGACACAAAAATGAACGGTGCGATGAGGTCGCCGCCTTCCCTCGACCTCCGACTTTGAGGGAGAATTTTTCGCTCCAGCTTCAGTGTTTTTGCTTGTTAACAAACGAGCAAAGAGAAAGACCTTCAGCAAGCTACGCTTATTATCCAGGTCATATACTTGCCAGTCACAGTTTGTTAGGTACTGTATTACCACCGTACGGAATGTGCAAGTCCAGCCACGCAGGCAGGAAAGTAAACGTGGATACTTGCATCGCTGAAGGACGCACGAGACCAATAATACTCAACCGTCATGTGGTCCAAGGGGCGTGGAAATCCCGGGAAAATTTAAGATATTGAGGAAACTATATCCTTTTCCTTTAATTCGAAAATGCAGGTGTGAAATTTGAGTTAGAGGGTAAAATGCTATAGATCATCATGAAAATGAAAAGTAAGTATCGGATGAAAAAAACGAGAATATTAATTTCAACTGTGGTGAGATCTGAAAGAGTGATTAGAAGATGGTTTCCCATCCCATTTAAAAAATATTACACGAAGTTCACTGTTGTTATATCACAACTTGTAAAATTTATTGTGTCTCCAAGAGAAGAATTTACCTTCATGCATCACAATTTTTGTCTACATCAACATCATTGCCGTTTAACCTGTCAGAGCAATGTTTTGCGTTAATGCTCTTAAAATTTCACTCTTTATATAATTCTTACTCGATTCAAAATATTAAATACTCATGAAAGTTTCAGCTGGATATTTACGCTCTTCATTTTTTCTAATAGTTATGTGAATTTAGAATGCGTTAGTGGTGTGATTCACATTCGTCATAAAAGGCAGAATGTGTCAAGAAGAAGAGTTTATTTTATTTACAGGTATTTCCATCGTCCCAAGCCAGAGAATGTTGAAGATCCTTCACGATGGCAACTCGTAAAACAACCATGCTGACAAATTGAGCGCTTTGCTTCAGTGCCTTAAATATTTTCGCGAAGAATTATTGTCATTCTCATCCAGTGAACCAGGTTTACGAGCCGTACGTGCAAACGTTCAACAAGAACAACATCGAGCCTGCTGCGCCACACTCCTTGCTCTGTACGCCAAGGCTCGGCAGCATGTCGACGTCACAGCCCATCTGAAGCTGAGATTTACTTTCTTTTTGCACAGTCTTTTTTTGCACTACCTTTAATTAACTTCTTGTATTTGCATTCATGTTTGGCAGGACCACACCAAGAAGGGATTCTTTAGATTTCGGCTTAACGACTGCGCTACATAGCTTAGCGTCTCACTAAATGATCATCAGCGAACTCCTCATTAGCTTTAACTGTGCAAGTCGATTCGTTCAAACGTTTGTGAATTTTTTTTTACGGACTTTATGTTAGCTCGAACACGTGCAGAATCGATACCATCACACGAATCTTTCCTTTGAAATCTTCTCGTATTAGTTACTCACGTTTGGAAAAATTGGCTGTCATGAGCAAATGCGACTCAGAGGATCTAAATTTACAGAAACCACTCGAAGTCAGTATATTTGAAATACAGTTTACCTTTTTTCGGTGGACGACTTAATTACAACTCGGGAGTCGTATCTGCGCTAGTAATGCCGCGGCTCAATCTTCTGTACTGGTATTTAAAAGCAGGAAGATTTTGCGCTATTTTAGATAGTCATATCCGAGAGTAGTTAGTATATAGAAATAAATAGATAACGAGCATTGCTATACGACATTTGTTGTGTGAACAAATCAAAAATAGCTGCGTTTTCGTATGATAAATATGTATAGCCGAATGCAACGGTTGCTTCAAACACCACGTCTACTGTTGCTAAAGCTTGGTGTAGTGGATTTTAAGTGCACCGAACAGAATTTAAATAAAAAATTCGCATGAAAAATGCCCCATGTTAGATGTCCGATGAGTGGTACGAGGATTGAGGATATTGGCTTCTTCGACATGCTTCCAAATAAAGAACTAAAATGAAATACTTCATTTCATGAATATCCTTGAAAAAATTATCATGTTTGTGGGATTTTGAAGGCTGCGGCTGAGATGCGGTGGGGTTGCGGAAAACGAGAACAACGTTTTTAAAAATATCTAACATTCCATCATCCCGATTTCAAATATTGCCGCTAATATTCACTACATTATTTCGTTTTTCGAAACCTAACGTGGGAATATTTTCAGACTTCTATGGAAAAATGAATAATTCAAAACCAGTGATCCGCGTGATTTGTTGTTGAGGCTTCGAAAAATCTTCTGTCGCGCTTGAAAGTTATTAGATTTTAATAAATACCCTGTTGCATTTGGCGTACCCTCACTTTGTAAAATCGTTGGTCTAAGTAGGTCTGCACAGAAAACAGTATATCTTCTTGAATAACGTCGCAAATATAATTTTTAATCTCGTCCGTCAAAAAGTTAAAGAAGCTTATCACTGTCGTTGTTAGTTGAAATTGATAATGAGCAAAGAAATATATTTCGCGACGTTCCTTTAGTTCACTGTTTTTAAACAAAAGTTGCAAGCAAACGAACTTGATGTCACAAAATTTTAAAGTGTTTGAGACGAGATAGGGGTATCGGCTAAACCAGGAGCACGGTAGTAGTTCTTTGATTTTTTTCTAAGAATTACGTACTGACTAGTGGAATATTTATTGCAAGATATTAAGAAGATGGTTGTGTTTTGCATCTTGCTCGTATTTGAAAGTTTTGGCACAAACTATACTTTAGAATCACCAGTAAACATATCGAACCAAAGAGATAGGTGTTGAAGCACTGGAAAAGGGTTTTCATATTCATCTTAGCCTTAGTTTCCCTCTATTTATCGCGTTTCGTTGAAATATTCCTTGCGTGATCAACCTAAGCTGCACACATCCTCCCAGTCTCTGAAAATTCATCGTTGAAATGTTTGTTTTGAGTACTAAGTCTACGAGTTTTGAAATGCCCAACTATTGAAGCTTAAAATGAATTATGAATGATGGTGAATCAATAATTCCACTCATGCTTTTATTCAAATCCACAAATTATGACGAAAATTGAATAAAATAATCCAAGCATAGTGATTTGTTTTTGATTCACTCCTGATGAACTTGTCCCCTGCCAACATCAGAAAAAGAAAATAAATATCATGGAATACTCGTACGGTCTGAGATTAATTTTTTCAATAATAATTTGTAAAATGTTACAGGTAGGAGTGTTATGATTTTATTCAAGATTGGGTGACCTTGAAAGAGCACTTGCAAGAAATACAGGTTAAAATCAGAACTGCAAGATACAACAATTTCCCGAAGTTTATTGAAGAAAAATTGCCTTTGGTAGAAATTAAGCTCTCCCCGTGATTTAGGACACATAACGAAATTTAGTTCAGAATCCAAAAGACTATCATTGGCTAATGATTGACATATTTGCATTTTTTTGAAAATTACTTTTATGAAAATCACATACTGGTTAAGGTTTCTGCAACGAGTGACAAGTTCTCTTTAAATAGAGCATCATTTAATTGGAAATTGTTTCAATCATTAATTATTGTAGGTAACAAAATTAAGAATGGTGTAAGTTGCCATGCATTGTGCTTCACGAATAAAACACTACTTAATCGAACTCGAGAAGATAATGTTAATCACATCGGAACCTGGTATGTGGCGGGATTCCATTAAATTTCATTAGATTTGAACTCTGTCACAACCAACTATATATAATGAGTTTGTGTAAGTAATTAAGTCTTCATAGTTCTAGAAAATAAAGTTTACGCAAATAGGTAGCAGTACTTCACAATGGAACCATTTTACTCTGATCCATATTTTTGTTCTATACGCACACCGTCACTGCAAGCGAGCGACATGCTGCAACGCTAAATCCACGCATGCGTTGGAACAAATATTTTCGAACATTGTTTTTGTTAAGCCTGCCTATATCTGTGGAATTGTGAGTTTTCACAATATTCTTCTTGTTTATTTTGTCAGAACGCGTATTCTTTCTTAATCGCGAAATGAGATGGCAAATTTTCAGGCTTATTTTTCATGAGAAAACAGTATAGTGAAAATAGTCAAATCGGCGACTACTGCTTCGTCAACAACTTTTGTGCAGCCCATGTTGAAAATTTAAAAAGATACTTGATTATATTTTATAGAATCTTTGTTTCAGTTCGTTACCCATGTTAAGCAGTCTTTAAATTTACTTGAGTATTTTTCTTCAGTTCTTTATCATTCTGCCTCAATAAATTGTGGGTGCAATAATTAAGATATAGAGGTCCGCACTCTATACACTGCTGACTCTTATCGCCGTCGTGATGGAGTAAAGTGTCTCCGGCTGCGCCAAAAAATACAGCATGCGCTGTCAACGAAATTATGGCGCTGAAGACGACATCAGGCTAAGCTGCAGTACAAGGATTTAATACGCTGCATATAGTACACCACCACTACGTCCACTAGGAGATTTTCAGCGTTGAAGATTAAACGAGCATTTCGTTCGACTTCGCATGGTCGGGTTAAAGCTTGGAAGGCTAAGCTCATTACGATGTCTTGAATCAGAGTCGGACGACCACTCCCGTTCTTGTACACCTAATATGAAAACCTGCTTCACGTGTTTTTGTTTCAAAAGCGGGAGAGATTTAAGCACTTTTTATTGACGTATTTTCTTATCGATTCCCTTGAGCGATGACATGCTGTCAGACAAAACTTGATTTCTACTTAAACACGAAGGCCAGCATTCAAATTTTAAGAGGAAGAAGGCAATATGTTAATATTGTAACAAAAGATTCCGTCAATAAGCCGAAACAGGTTTCGGCATATTCGACTGATGCAGAATTGCAAATAAAATATTATTTTATAACGTGAGAAGCGGTCGAATTAATATTGTAGCTAATGTATTTACATAGGTAGGAGAAAATTATTATAATTAGATCAACAGTTCTTTAAACTTGGCGCTTTATTGAGAGAAGAAAGTGCATTTAGGTTCCAGATGAACTTATTCATTTGAGTTTCAGAGAGTAACGCAGCGCTATTGAATTATTATTTGAGCTTACTTTCCAAAAACGGTGAGTGACTTAATCTCTCATGCGTGACTTCGCAGGTTTTACAAAGCAAAATAGCATATAAGCTCGCTTGATAGGAACTTGCGCACCAGAAACAACTGAATTCTTCCGTTCAACATGAGCCGTACTGTATCGCAGGTCATGACAGAATGGCGAAACGAAAATAAATCTTCACCACAAGCGGCTGTATTGAAAAACTGTAATTTTAGTGAAAGAAGACAATGTATACCAAACAGATCATCGTGAAAGCCGCAAAACAACCGCCTATACAGTGACTGCTAAACTATTATAATGTAGGTCCTAAAATACTCGGTATTGAAAACAGCATGTCACTGCAACTTCAATGCCTCAGCATTAGAGAATGGCACCCATCATGACAATCCTAATTTCAGGTACAATTGGTCATAGGCCATAGGACTAGTGTGGGAAAACAGTTAATTTTCCAAAAATTTGATACATTAATCGTATCACAACACATCGGTCATCAACAATGTCAGAATGTAAAATGTACTCAGATGGTAAATATACCATGATTTGCGTGCCTCGGAAACGGCCACAACCCAGCGGGATCTCGCATGACCTCAGGCTGCTGCTGCTGCTCCCCTGTAGGAAACGTGGCGGTGATGTGCCGCTGTAGCTCTGCAGCCCAACGCTCCTGCTAAATGTCGCTCGCTTGACAGCTTGTGGCGCCCTGCTGCCCTGTGGTGTAGGGGCTGTTGCTGCCTGCACTGCACTGCTCATAACTGCTCTAATCAAAGCTGCTGCTACTGCTACTGCTATACTCATAGTTGCTATTGCTACTGCTGTACTCATAGCTGCTATTGCTACTGCTACTACAGCTGCACTGCTGTCGTTGGTACTGTTGCCGCCTGCACTGCACTACTCTAAACTTCTCTACTAAAAGCTGCTGCTACTGCTACTGCCATACTCATAGCTGCTACTGCTACTGCTACTACAGCTACACTCCAATTGTAGGTACTGTTACTGCTTGCACTGCAATATTCACACCTGCTATGCCATACCAAAAGCTGTTACAATTGTACTCATAGCGGCTAGTGCTACTACGGCTGCACTACTGTCGTAGCTGCCACGACTGCATGTACACAGCTGTCGTAGCTGCTGCTAAAGCAGCTGCCCTGCTGTACCTGTAGCTGCTGCAGCTGAAATTGCCCTGGTAGATGCTTCGGCGTTAACTGTTTTGGCTTAATATCTTAATTCAGCTGTGAATTCCATTTTCACGAGCGAATTTTAACAATAAAAGATTTCCAGAAGTATTGGCAAGATGATCGCTTAGGAAGTTCATTAAAATAACCAGCGAACGGAAGGTTCTCTTCTTAATAAAATCTATTCATACAAGTATAAGTTTTTATTACTTCTATCTAGTGCTTTTAAGATTTATTTGTGTATATTTTGTGGATCCTGCCTCACATCACATAACAACAGTTGAAGAAAGTATAAATTTCCTCACAAGGTATGTGAGGTTTAGTTTGTGTTACATATGTTTACGTAAATTTGAACAAGCTGTTCTGTATATGGAATAAAAGGTGCTAGCAATATTTTTAGAATTTCTAGGTTAGACTCTAATTTCTTGGAAGACATGTTATTTTCCAATTGCTGACACAGAGAAAGAAAACTTCGTGCACCGAGCCATCCGAGAAGTCTTCGGCGCACCAATCCATCTGGAGTCTTTGGTGCATATGGGATATACAGGGTGGCGCATAAGTAACGCACCTTTTTGAAGGTAAATATTTAAGATTCATTACCCCAATATACACTGGGTATCTTTAGACAGGATACGACCTGTAAATAAACTTTAAGAGGTCCTCTATCGTTTGCAATTAACCCTATCGTGATACCTTTCATAGTTTATTTATTATTAATTTTAAATTTCTATCCACCAATCCAGACGAGACACAAGCCGTACTGCACGACAAGACTCCTGCACTTTTGTTTCACACAGCCTAGTTTGAACGCTGGGGGTATAAACACTGCTGTTCTCTTCGAGAATATACTAACGCATGTTCCATTTTGGCGTCACGAGCGCCAGCTGAGAGATTCGACTGTCAGAGCTCTTGCCTGGGTAACTGTACAGTTATTCTTTTTGCCTTGGCTGCTAAACTTTATCAAAGTTGTCTCTTTGTAGTCACCTTCGCTCATACCGCTTCCGCGATCTCTTTTTATCGGCTCACAAATTTATTCAAGCCCAGTAATGTCTATGCAATGGCGCCAATAACGCGGTGTTTTGGCATAACTTGTGCATTCTTTACCTACCTTCCCATCGAACTCTTCGGTGTCAGGAATTTTGGCGTCCTTTATCGAGGTTCTCTGTTTAAATTGAATCTAATGTGGCTGTAGATTACACCACTAGGGAAAGTGTAGCAGGTAGGCTCCCTAAATAGAAGAGATGAAATTTAGTAAATAATTTGTTTAGAACAGTATTTTCCACTAAATCATTCAGGAAAAACGCTAAATTTATTATTAATTTACATTTTTTGGAGGTATCCTAAAGTGTTTCAACCATTTGAAAACGCGATAGATTTGAGTTTTTTTGTGCTAGTTTCGATAACATTTTGGAATGTGGCCAAAGTCATGGTGAGGACTCTTAGAACGCTAAATTGAAGAGCAGTAAAAATTCTGTTCAAGACGAAAAAGTCCTCTCGATTTAAGATATTTTTTTACAACTAGTATATTAAATAAATGACTTTTCTTCAAAAATTCCTGCGCAGTCTTCCATTTCAATTCATTCCAATCTTAACCTTGATATTGTTTTCAATAAAAATAAATAGGGTATGTTGAAATTTCAAAAAATTGCAGTCTTAATTGCTAAAATAAAACTCAGTCTTAGGTCTATTGGAACTAAATAGTTCTTTTGGGAGATTTTATTTGAGACTCACTTCATTGAATGAGTTTAAAACGTGAAAAAACGAAACAGGTTGAAAAGCTACGTAACTCCTCAAATTTGAAATACGTTTCAGTTGTGATGTAAGCCAACAAAGCCCATATTTTGCAGGTGTTCGTCAGACAAAGCCAAAACTAATTCATTTCTTCTCGAATGCCCCGTCGTGCGCATGTGAGTCAAACATTAGCCGTCTGGGAAACTTCTGTTAATTTCAATAAACTACAGGACCCCGCTTGTATAATTAAGTTTAAACTTCGAGTAAAATCTAAGTCCACAATCAAACGTAAAATTGTAATTTAAGAAATCAGTTGAAACAAGTCAGCACTCGCAGCGGACTCCGTCGCCATCATGGGAGCGATTGTCCTTGTGAGGCGATAGGAATCGGACAAAAAAATAAGTGAAGCGTCGAAACTTTTCATGATAAGTATAAAATGATAGAGTTTACTTTCGGGAGACATGTTAAAGGATGATACGTATCACGTAATATGTAAAGTTTTGAAGCAGGTATAAGCAGGAATCTTCTTATGCTATAAACGTAAAAATGACGACCTCATTCTTTACGTGTCTTTATGTCGGGTAATGTCCATCGTGCCGAAATAATTTTTTAACGCTGTAAATAAAACGGCCTGAATCCCTCGTTTCAATTAAATCATATCGTGAGTTTCCCAAAAAGCAATGTTATAGCGATAGAACTTGGCATGCTCTCATTGTAAAATTAGCTTCCGAGTTACAAAACATTTTCTAACCTTCCATCTTCCGCAGCCTTCAGCTATCCCCTACCAGACGTTATTTCGAGGTGCGTTTACATCAATAAACAAATTAACATGCTAAACGAGTCGCTTGAGCTACTCTACAAACTAATTTCAATGAAACCACACCCATAATTTCACCAACAAAAAAGATAACAAGTCAATCACATGACTAAAACCTGTGGGACAAGCACCATAGAGCAAGGAATTAAAAGAGCGAAAAGCGTATAGCGATTGTGCGCCGGGCTTTCAGTAAGAGCATTCCGTTGTGAGGTGAGACTTTAATTTAGATCTGCTGGTCAGGTCGCACTCATGTGAAGCGTCTGAGGTGCGCAAGGCATGCGAATTAAGCGCCCGCTCCAGGCACGCGCCTCCTGCTGCTGCAGGCGAGTTCCGACTCGCCACTTGGGTCTCATTTTAAAACATTTAACACGTTGAATGCGATGGGTTAAACTGAAGTTTAATATTGAACTCAAATTTAAGTTCATAGCAATTTTACAAATACCAAACACAAATACCAAAAAGGGTCCATGTGCATAACATTTATTTTAACAGATTGTTGAAAAATTTTCAAACGACCCATCGGTGAGTCGTATCACAAGGAGAGTGTTAATAGTGTCGTATCGGTTCAGCCCGTTGCGAAAGTTCCCATGTTACTTTGGCTGCTCAAAGCATTTTTTGGGGCAAAATCTTCAATTTTTGAAAAATTTAAATCTATTAGATTTAACATAAGGGGGTCCTCCGAGGCCCCTGCCAGGCCCTTGTCGGTCCGATGAGCATTTTTCATGTTTTTGTTGAAAAAGGACCCTTAGGTGGTGGACTATTCGGTCTTAAACTTTTATGGCGATACGGACACTAGATCCCCCCCCCCCCCAGGGGGATGTCAGGGAACCAAAAATTCCGAATTTTCGACCTCATATAAAAAGGAAACAAAACGGGAAATGGAACATTTTCTACTATAACTTTGTTTGCAGTGTTTCAAGGATTCTAAAACTGTCTTTGGTTTTATTCTAGCATAAAATCTCAATGACTTACATTCTTTTGAAATTTCAATAAAAATGAACTAAAAACCAATATGTCAAATTTTTTCAATGAACTTAGGCCTGAATCGAAAAAATAAATGGAAGAAATTTTGTTTATTTTGAAAAGTTACATATTATAGTTAAATTTCATTAGAATCAGACTACAAAAATGAAATTTCATAATATGTATAAAAAGAAATTAATTTTTATTTTATTTATTTTTTTTTCAAAGTACAAATCACAGTGTAAATATGAAGTTATGCATGGAGATTATCAAAATAAAAATGAAAACAGCATTCAATTACATAAATTGTCCTTATATTGCACTTCAACAAAAAATTTTGTTTTTTGGCTTCTCCCAAAACCTCTAATTTTCAACCTTCAAAAGAACAGAAGTCATTGAGTTTTTATGCTAGGAAGAAAACAAAAACAGTTTTAGAATCCTTGGAACGTTTCTAACAAAGTCATGTTCAGACTTATTCCATTTTTTCATTTAATTTTTTTTTATCTCAGCTCATATCCAAAAATTTCGTTTTTTTTAGAAATTGGTCAAATATCACATATATAAAAAATTTAAAAATTCAAATGCGAAATATCTGAATATATCTTTGTTATAAATGTTCCAAGGATTCCAAAACTGTCTTTGAATTTGTTCTAGCATAAAAACTCAATGACTTCTATTCGTTTGAAATAGGTTTAAAAATGACCCAAAAAACTAATATTTCAAATTTTTCGGAAAAACTAATGCCTAAATCAAAAAATTTGATTTGTCAAATATGTTTGTCCTGCAAAAATACATATACTGACCAAATTTCAGGCCAATCGGATGAAAAAAACTTGTTTTCCGGAGGACCCCCGTAAGTTAAGAATTTAAAAATCGAGCAGGTTTGCCAGATACTCAGTGTTAACATTTCTCATGAAAAAAGCTCAAACTTGAGGAGTTTGGTTCGAAATAAAGTTCGTAGGGTAGCCAAATCGATAAAAGACCTTTCGCATTCAGGCTGTGATGCTTTGACGACAAACAGAAATCTCACCACAACTCAGCACAGGCCTTGCCAATCTAAAATGCAGCACCAAGATAACATTCAGGCAAACTACTGATGCATGTAAAATAAGATATTTGCCTTTAGATAACGAAATAAATGAAATATCTGATTATTTTTTCCTTCTATATAATTTAAGGGTGTTCTCTACAGCCTCAATTGAATTTTAATGAATAATCAGCTATCAACTAATGCTTTCTCCAAGAATTAGGCGTGTAAATTCACCATATTAGCTTTCAACAAATAACCTCTCACATCTTTTCAAAAGTCTCAGTAAAGGCATGAGAGGTTATTGTGATCGTGAAAATAGCAAACAGAATGATATGTTATTCTCACAGTGCAAACGTTTTCCTTACAACTTTTGAAAACATATTTTTGTTCTCTATTTATGCAGACATGTTCCCAGAAAACTCAAATCCAGTTGATCTGATGTGCAATTCATTTAATGAAGCATTAAGCGTTAACCAAGGTCAATTAGTGGATATACATTTTCAAGATTGCTCCAATTGATTTTGTAATAAAGTTTTCGATGTACTCTGAATGTAAAATTCCTGTACAATCGCAGGTAATCTTTTTACTCTTGTTCAATGGAAGCCGAGGGCGTGGTTCTGCCTGACGCAGGATAAACTGAAGATGAGACTCTTTTATGCATTCTTTCGGTTATCGGTAGCGGACACCTGCAAAAACGGTAATACATGGTCCTGGAGGCATAAAAAGTATCGATTAGATCGGTATCTCTTTAGCAAGAATGACGAGTTGGATGGCTGTAAGTAACTTTAGTAACAATAAATAAAATCAAGTATCTGTTTACTTTAGAGAACGAAGGAAATTCCATTCAGAATTAAAAACTTAGCAAGCCCGAATAATGTACTCTTTTAATACTACGCTGATTAAATCAGTGGGCTGAGTTAGGCACAGTTTATTTGAAAATACGGATGGCCTTTTTAATTTTTCGGTGATCCGTGGAAAGATACTGAAATGAGCTGAATCCTAAGAATGCGGATACACTTAAGCCAAAATTCATGAGCCACTTAGAAAAAATTCTACAAAAATAACTTCATTCTAAAAATTAATAAATGCGTAAAAGTTCAGTAATGTAACCACAAAATTTTCCAGTTTTAGAGTTTTAGCAGACAAGAGCACTCTTTAAGCATGGAATAGTCTGTAAAAAGATCTGGCTGGGCTTTTTGTGCAGGCAAGCAAAAATTTAGAATTTGCCACCAATAAGTTCGAGCGTCAAAAACGAATTAGTCGATAATGGAAATTGGACGCCGGGACTGTTAAAGGGTGTGGTAATTATGGAGTCCGTAAATTAGAAGGACAACTTGCGCCCTAACTGATGAACTCTTTGCGGCAACCTAAAACCAAAACACAAAGCAGAAACTGCTGAATCTTTGTACATAAAAATCCGCTTTGAACGAAAGGTAAAAATTTCGTGCAGAGATGCAGAGTCATAATTCGACCGACAGCGCGAATTATGAGGGAAACGTGCGAAAGGAAAGTTTATGGCTTTGAAGCTGGCAGAAAATACGCATTGGCATGAAATCGTGAGCTTATTCCGTGGTTAACACATTAGGTTACCTACCGATTAATCCGAATTGAAGTGATTTCCTTTTTATACGTGAGCAATTAAAGTTTAAAAAAGTTGATTTCACATTACAAGTAAAATAGAATATTATTTACAGATTTTTCAACAAGTTTACGTTTGGGAAATGGCGAGAAAACTGAAAAGCATTAGACCATTTCGCCCCACACAGCTTATAGGGGCATGGTGCTCAACTCCAGATCCCGTGACGCCAAGTGTGCGAATTTTTTGACAAATTTCTTCACCACATCACAAACTGCCGATTGGAGAACAAAAACGGTCTTCAACTCTGTCTATCTGCAGTAACCAATATCCAATCGAATCATTCAACATCATTGCTTCTAGTTTGGATGAGAAAATTTTAATACACGGGAAACATTTTCGATTGGCATCCAAGACTTGAACTTTGTGCTGCACACTTGAGTCAAATAGGACACAAATTTAATACTTGTAGTTCAAGAGTAGCGCTAAGCCAATCTGTTATTTTATCCGGAATTAAAATTATGAAAGAAATTATAAAAAGTTAACAATACATCGGACGAGTAGAGTATGCATTCTTTCCAGCAGGAAACATGAGTACCGGGAAAGGCACTCCTTCTTCATCTTATTGAAAATTCTCCTTTTCCGGAAGCTACATGTGGAGACGCGCACAACAATGTAGAGGCATGGAACCAGGAATGAAATACCTGAATACTTATGGAAACCTCCGTCTCGGATGTTCACCAAAATTGCGTATCGGATGCGTACCTTAAACATTTCTGAGCAATAATTATAGCACCCAGTACATTCGCCCAAAAGACGTCTAAAGTCTTTCAAATATCAATGCAGGTTAGGATTAATAAGTATAGCCGAACTGCATGATCATATACAGGTGCGGAAGTCTTTCGCGTTTTGCATTTCAATAGGAAAAGATGAAGCAAAAATCATACTTCCATCCTGAATGGACTCTACCTTAGCAGCCACAGATGAAACGTTCAAATATTATTCAGAAATGATTTGCATGCGTTTTAATTCAGTTTACGATAACCTTTCGATCCTGAAATTTACCGCTTGGTAGAACGATATTCTCTAGGCATTAATGTAACAGTTCCCAGTGCACTCTAGTGCCCTGAGACCGCGTGCAGGATTCTCATTGGAACGTAAATCTGAGCAAGTTCAGGCCTCATTTGAAGAGCGTGCAAATTAGACTTTAAGCTTCGCTTTAGGCAATGTTTGCTGATCATCTCACTCTGTCTTAAAGGGAGCACATTAAGGGCTCTGCACATTGTATCCTCATAGATACTTTATTTGTTACTCGCATGTAACACTTCCTATTTGTTTCCAATCGTACAGAGGCCCACAAAAAAAGCGTACTCTGTGGCTTTTCCTTAATTTTAAGTCGTTTAAGATTGACTTAAAAGCTAACAGATGTTGGTGGATTTATCGTTTCTACCATATGTTGCATGTTGATATCGATAGAGTGAAGTATCATTCGAAGCTGACGTTATCGAATCGGATTAAATGGTTTATATTCTATGCTACAAAAGTTGAATAGAATTCGTCATGTCGACTTAATGTTCTTCTACTAGAAAACTCTAATTTCACTCCACTTGTGCGCAGTTTTGTGCAGAACAACGTACAGCTGCATTATAAAAAACAGCATTCTTCGTTTCGTAGAGATTAATGGGGTAATAAATCTGCCAGGCATTATCTCCCAAAATCAACGTAGACCAAGTAAGTTGGCGTCAATGCGAGTGATGGCTTATGCGTAGTGAGAAACAGTTTACAAATTCTTCAAAACGGGCAAGGGAGCTTTAATTTATCACTGGAGTAAATCTGAAAATGATATCGAATGGGCGAAAATTATACCCTGGACGCCGAACTTGATTCCTCAGTCATTGAAGAGTTAGCCAAGTCTTTAGCCACCAAATATATGTAAATATTACTTCAAGGTTTCAGTGAGAATCTTCTATCAGCTGTTCACAAAGATGCAAGTTTGTAGCTTCAATGAAGTCATTGATTTTTTTGAAAAATGAGTCATAATTAAATTTAACAACTGACTTGGAGCTACCGTTTCAAATTACCCTACCTTGCTAGCAAAGGTCCACAAAAAATATCTCAGTTCATTTCGGCTGTTCATGCCTAATTGCACCAAGGGCTCTATACAGCGCGGCCGTCAGAAACTGGTTACAGGAGTGGGGTAGCAAGCGCCTCTAAGATTGAGTTTAATATTGCCTAAAATTCATGTTTTTTCATATGAAATGCTATGCTGCGAAAATAAAGCTAGTGAACGACAATACAGCATAAGTTCTGAAATTATGAATCGTGCAGTTGTTTACCTACTCTGAGCTATGAAAAAATATAAATGGTGGAAAAACTGACAGCTTGAATCAACAGGTCTTGTCATTCGAGGACGCAATCTACTTAACTTGTAGCTCATATTGTCTCTTGTAGAAAAATCTGTCCTTCAGCTTTTCTGTTTGAGTTGCCCACTTCACTAATTATTCAATCTTGGAAACAGAGATAGAAATTCAAAACCTGAACTTATTCTCATTATGAAGCCCAGGACTGCGGCACTGATGTGAAATTTTACTTGACATTAACACGGTCAGATACCATTATCAGCGTTACTTATTTTATAACGAATGAATTAAGCTAAAAACATGAGTTCGTTCTAATTGTACAAGGTGCCCCACCTCTCGACGGCAGAATGTTTATGGTACTGCCTCTATACTACATAATGAAGGGAAATTTTTTGCTGATGCAGCACAGTATTCGATAACACATTATATTGACCGTGAAAAGGAAATGAGCGGCGAAAATCAATTTCTCTTTTGAATGAATTTCCCCACAGGTGGAGGTAGCTTTAACATTGGCATTTTATGCTAATATTCATCGCACACAATACCATAAGTATACGCATAACAGAAGATGATACTTCATCTAGTATCACAAAAGGTCCATGCTTTACGATGCAACATGGAAGGAGGTGTGCGATTCTTACAAAAAAAAATCACTCCACAGAGCAAAAACTAAAAGATGAACGTGGGAACTCAGAATGACGTCAAGTTCTTTGACTAAACTCGGGAAGCTAATGCAAGCAAATGAATACGAATAAAATTGAAGAATTTTTTAGTCATTTCTCTCAAAAAATTCCAAGATACGAACAAAGCTAAATTTTTCGGCGAATATTCCAGACATGAATTTGAACGAATTTATAAGAACATAATTATAACTGTGTTGCGACGCCTTCGTCGATTTCATTGAACATTAAACGTTAAACAGATTCTGTAATCCCCACTTAAAGTGAAGGAACCCAACTTGAAGAAACCCATTTGCCAATGTTGTGAGCGGTATCAGCGGCACTTGGCGTTGGCCTGACCGAATGTCGTGGCCGCGGTCGCTAGTAAGATGATAGGATAATGCTAGCTTCCCATGAACCAGTTCCCATAGCCAGAAGTGAGTGCAGTTTTGGGATTCTGAGCGCGTGATTTCTGTCGCGGCCTTGAGACGAAGGAAGGGACGTTGGCGGCCACCAGAAGGACTCCTGTATTAACGATGGAAGAAGGAAAAACGGGCGACGAGCAACATGCAACGACGTGACGCGCTAATGTCGAATGAAAAATGTTGAAAAATGTATTTGCAGAAATGAGGTGAAGTTTATAGAAAAGTTGCGCTCACATTCCTTTGCTGAAGTTAATAACTTCCTTTTCGGGGCGCTCAAGATTTCCTAGTGACATTATTGATACGGAACCTCAAATGATACGGAAAAGAATATTCACGCAGTAAATTGTGACATCAAACCTTCATTTGAATTAATTTATGCTGAAGAGTTACAAGCAAAATAATGAATGTTGTGAATGGGCCGCTTACTAGGCGGGTGACTTAGAGGCTAGTGAATAGGTGCATTGTCAGTCTCGCATGCACAAGCAAATATGAGCCATGCGATGATCGGAAATCACTCAGACGGTGAACGAAGACTATCAGATAAAATTATTTAAGGGTGTGGCGAACAAGGTTCTTTAACTAATTTGTTTCACGTTTTGAGCTGTCGTTATACCTGTTTTCTGGCATACGTGAAAGCAAGTACAAAATAAAGCTCTGGGATCGAAAATTCGGCTACACAACACAACGAAAGTCTCGTGAAGAAAGTCACTAAGTTGCAGCCAACAATCGGTTGACTGGTGGCTTTTAGCGTGACGCATGTCGATGTTTGTCTCAGACTTGAAATTCAATTGCCTTGTTATCTTGTTAGACGGCGTGAGCAGCGGCCTTGGCGAGACTGCAGGCGCTGGGAGAAATTTTTTGGATGTGTAGTTGCTGCTGCCGCTGATACTTCAATGCCGGTTCAGTGCAGCGTAGACGCCGACGTTATTTTCCAACCGGTTCTTGGCCGGAATGTAGGAGGCTTTGGTGTGAGCGTCCTGCTTCTTTTACGTAGCAGTGCAACCTCAGGACCTATTTTGAGAGATTTTTTTATAGTCTAACTTGACAGTAAATCTGAAATTGGTCTTGAAAGTATTTTTAGTTCGAGTAAAAATGTCACTGGAATTGCTGTCAATTTATCCGATATATTGTTATAATTACACGCAGTATTACTCATTAAGTATTCTTCACTGCCATCTTTGAGCTTCTATTTCCTGCTACTTAGAAAGTTTTACTTAGAAACATGAACATCAAAATAACTCATCTTCTAAAATTGAGTTTTACATGTAAAATTTTGGTCATGAACACAAGGTTAGTGGTCATATTGAGCCACATTTAAAAATATGTCAAGTGAACACAGTTAGTCAATTCCTGTATTCATGAAAATTATTATAAATGCAGCATGACTTTCTACTGCTTCCATAAAAAATCAATAAAAGCAGCACATTTTTAAATGTCATGTCCAGCATTCTAAGCTATGATCGTAACAAATACTACTCTAAATCGTACAACAATTATTCAGCACATAAAGATTTACTGATTTAACATATCATATATGGTACACAAGCGACATTTTTCATCAATCGGCAACTTCTACGAACGTGGGCTGAGAACATGAAACCCATCACATTTCAATGTCATTAATATTATTAAGTTTTTAAAAAGAATAAATATTATATTTAATATTTTAAAGATTTAATATTTAATATATATTTAATTTAATACCTACAAAATAAACTCATCATATTTCACAGTTTTTAATGTACAAATCTGGAGCTTTCAATGAGCATTTCAGCAGGAGATATCATGTTCCATTTGCTGCATGATCATTCTAATATACGCTCGGAGGTTGGCTTAGAAAACTTGATATCTTTCAATAGTCATCTAAGAATTAAATGATGAATTCTTAGAATTGTTGATTTTCAAAGTGTTTTTAAATCAACAGAATTGTTGATTTTCAAACTGCTTTGACATCTCAAAACTAAAAATTACACTAGTTTTAGAGACACTTTGTTTTTATAGTATGAAATGTCATTAAATGAGAGTATGAACGCATCAACAAAAGATATGAGTTTAAATCAAATAAAATCATGTAGAGAACTCATGCAGAGTCTTAGACGTTGAATTTTATACCCTCCACTTTATTTGTATTTCAAGTATTTATTGGCGCATCATAGTTAAATGCAACGAGTGTTGCAACTCAACGAATCCTTGAGTTAGAGTCCGGCATTGGTTTGGAAGTGGAAGTGACCTGAAAATTTGCGATGTCGCGCTATATTCGCTCGGTCAGATCGGTTATGATCTGTTGTCTTTGGTAAACGCTTTGGGTCATTGTCGTCTTAGGGAAACGCAGTGCAAAAGTGAAATTCAATCTGAGAAATTGAGAAGTAAATTGTTATGGATGATAAGCAGTGCGTTTTCCTAGACTGGAATGCGAAACTGACTTCAGCTTCCTAACGATCTTCACAATTTTTTGGGGATAAAAACTGGAAGCAATGTGTAGAAGATAATGAGTAAAAACGAACTCTCTACGCTGCTCAAATACGAGATTGGTGCAAAAGTAATGTTCGATTTTTATAATGGATGTTAAAAATTAGATTTGTCAATTATTTAAGTTCTGTTGAACAAGTAATATACTTCTGTGACTAAACTAAACGATTTCCTCTCAGATTATCTCACTTACGTTCATATTTTTCAGAAATATTGACATCCGAGTTTGTCTAGTTTAAAGACAGCATAAGTAATGTTGTACTGTACGAGTTTCATAAAGGATTTAATGCAAGTGTTGCAGGAAAATCTATTCAGAACACTCATGGGGATGATGTAGTGAATGAAAGAAGTTAACGTTTTCTCGTTATTGAAGAAGTGATTTCGCTTTAAAAGATGAGCCCAAAAAGGTCATCCACGAAATGTTCTTGTGTCCGAGAATTCTACAGTTACCACTAGAGAAATTTAAAACAGTTAAACGTAGCCCATACAACCTGACAATGATTTCTATTTGTTCTGAAGACTACAGAACTATTTTCGGGCATTTACGTTAACAACAAGAGATCTAAGCCTATAAAATTGTACAAGCGAGGCATTTATAAACTTGTTGAAAGGTAGAAAGAGGTAATTGAAAGCAATGGAAAGTGCGTCACAGTCATTTGCTTGTAAATTTTCACCCAGGATCTTTAAATCGGACATTACTATTGCACCAACCTGATACAAAGATTTCACCTCGATAAAATTCTTGTGATATCGCCTCAGCGATCGTTATGGCATGTATCAATTATGGCAAATTATGGCAGGTATTAATTTCAATTGTTTTTTCAGTTTAATTTCTATACGAACTCTACACCTCGCAGAGGACTAATCAAGTTCTATTTAAACCTATCTTTCAATTTTAATTTTTAATATAAATTTCCTTTTTTGGAGTCATGCAAAAGATTTCAAAGGATTTTTTTAGTCATGTTAATTATCTATCGTAACTCGCTCCAGTGCAAGAACTTTTTAATTTCAATGTGAAAGTTTGGAGTGCATAATTTTCAGGTACTAGAGTCTTTACGCTCATTAAATAGAAGCATTAATATTTATTGATCTACACTTTCGTGGCCTCGCTCACGTCATGTGTATATTAAAACCAATTTCGCGACTTAACAGCTGAGAACTCGAAAATCGTCATCGTTGCCTTAAAGTTTATAAGAATATTGACTATTTGCCATCCCAAAATCACTTGTAGAAATGCGCCTGATTTATTATCTTCAAGCTTCTATGCTGTCACTACTTTTACAGACATAAGTTAGTATGAAAATTATTTAGACTCTCGAGATCTGAAATTAACAGAAGATAAAGTCACAAAATTCCCGAAAACTAATTTAAAGAACTCAAGAAACGCACGTAAGGACTCTAAGCACCTATTAGTAGACTACGAATGAAAAATTAAATCAAATCCAACACATTTTTAGGGATTCCGCACTGAAATTATCAAAGCGCCTGAACAACGGCAGAAGGCGGAGGAGTCAAGATAGAGATTGCGGTATTGTAAATTATCAGCACAAATATGCATGCACAAAAGTCAGCGAATTCGCTCACTCGATGTAAAAAAGTGCTCTGCAAAGCATGCACGCATGCTTGGAGGAGCAAACACACACGGTGGCATCAGAGCGCGCCGCTCCGAAAGGTTGCGCGCACATAAAAACGCCTGTGCGTACGCTCCATCTCTCGGCTGAGGGACAGGCGAGACTGGACGTTCGATTGATCGGCGCTAGACGTCTTCCCTATGACATTTATCTTCAAATCCATTCGTCGTGATATATGCTCATTGCCGTGGTCTATGCTCTCTAGAACCCCGTAAATGATGACTCTAATTTCGGGCAAATGTTACGCTTTTTATAGCATAGTATTATTAACAGAAGCCTTGAATCAATTACTGCAATTTCAACAAATGTCAGTGATGAATATTGCTGGTGCTATATAAAGTTATAAGTCGATTCGGCTCCCTGTAAAGAAGGGAAACGTTCTTCATGGAGAATCTTTTTCAGTCACTCGTAGGATACAAGCTGTGATTACTAATTGAGATTCAGACTTTTTGAATTTCTGAATTTTTGCTCACGAGTTCAACAGTTTACTCAGCTAGGTCTTAGGCTTCAGTAGTATTCCAGTTTTTATGTAACATAATCTAATTTTTTATGAGGACATTCAAAAGTTTTATGCATGAAACGTCTGAAATTATTCTATCATCAAGACTTTATAGTAATCAAATTCTTGCATGTAAAAATTCAAATTCAACGCTCAAATTAACGGTGTATCAACAAGTAAGAAAGCGTATGAAATTATCCTAAATTGCAAATGAGCAAGACAAATATAAGGGAAGATCACTTGGAAGATCCAAGCGCATGATTTTCCGAATGAGACAATACCCTTATAACTGAAGCCATTTCATTTAAAAAAATCAATTAGTATTATTTTAACACCCACATATTATAATATCACACAGAATTATCAAAAAATGAGCATGGAGTTTAATAAGCTAATAAATTCAAATGCATATGTTTCGTTTGGTTCTTGTAAAATGAACATCCTCTCGTAAATACAAACTTATAATGGTGATAAGAACTTAACAATACTTACATTAGTTCGTAACAGCCGAGATCATGTTCAGTTTCTCGCCAGAGAAAAAACACTAAAGAAGTTTAAAAGTACTCACCAGCAGTGCAATAATGAGAAGGAATTTTCTCAGCATCGTCTCTACGTGGGTTACAAAGTTTGACTTGCAGAGCAGATGACTTTAGCATTCGTTTGAAATGTTGGTTCACTTTCACGGGCTTAAATCCGAGTTTAAATTTTGTTGCGACTGATCTTCCAGAAGTGATCACAATGCAGATTTGAAAGCTATTTATCATGGAGGATATAATATTATTCACTGCACTCCGTGATCTACACAAAAAATTCCCTTACGGAATCAGTTTACCTCGAAGATCCAGTTTTTCTTCATGGACGGTTAACTTTTTGGTGTGAACAAGCAACCGTTGTCGCTATTGTCATCAAGACGGCACTTGTGAAAATCATTTCTGCACAAATTTTCTTCGTACGTTTTTCGAACACTAAAAGAGAGTGCATGTATTTATTTCGCGCAGAAATCGCCAGATTCGGAGCTAAAGCGATCCGACATAGACTAATCCGCCCACGTTCACTCTGCCAGATTTAGCTTCACACTTAGGTTTCTAAACGATTCTAAGATCCGCAATTTGCCGAGTTTAGGATAATCTGAAGCCTCGCGGAGTGTAAAACTTCCGTGGTATTGAGAGAGGCGTCACGAATGGAAACACTGCAGTCTTGATAAAATAGGTCTTCTGTTTTTCGTCCGTAGTCCTCGAGCTCAAGCTAGTGCCCGCGTCAGACTGCTATAGTTTACAAGCCTTCGACGACTGGGGCTGCTTTTCAAGCAAACTTTGAGGCTTGGCCCTTTAATTGGTCCAATTAAAGGAGATGGACGAATGGGAACAGGCACAGAAGACCTCTTGACAAACCACACGCGTCGATGGACGCTGCTGAGAGGCGAGTGTCCAGCGTGTTCGCTGGCCGCCTCCTGCCTCACGCCGCCAAGGACAGAGCGTGAGGCCGCTACTCCAGTAACGTCCCTGCGCGCCTCGGCGTCTCCAAGCTTGGGTGCGCTCACGTTTTTTTGACGTTCCCTCCAGCCCAGCTGATACAATCTGCAAACTTGAAAGTCGGTCGATCAACTCGTACTTGAAACTGACGTAACTGAAACTTCAAATAAATAAATATCGTATAAGGAAATCGATGAATGACACTAATTTGATTTGTTCTGAGTTGATAGAAATCGATGAATGAAATTATTTTAATTTGATAAAAGTACGTGTATCTAATTTTTTCTTGATCGAGTTTCGAATTGAACGTGACCAGTTTTACGCTTTTATCGCTCTCCGCTTACACAATTTTCTACTTTGGTTTAAATGATAAATTTGTGCTGTGATCTGATGAATTTCTGTACGGTCAAAAAGCGCAAACATCAACATAGCGAAACAGTGCATGCGAGTTTCAGTATCAACTATGAACCAAATATTAAAAACCTCCTTATAATTATTCACAAATGGTGAACTCCTAAATTATAAGTAATTGTCATCAACGCCAGTATTCAGTGCTGTCATTCCTGACAGGGTCAATAAAACAACCCTTTCTTTTTCTTTCATTCTAAGGCTTTGTTTAAGTAATTAAGATAGCGTACTTTACGCAAGTAATCGTTCTCTTTTAAATCAAGATTATAATTTATCATATGCAATTGATTTGTCATTTTGCCTTAAGTAGTAATGATAAAAATATAGTGAGTGCACCTCATCGTTTTATCTAATTTTCAGGAATGAAAATACTATTGTACTTTACAACTAATCTTTCTCTTTTGCTCAGTAATAAAACTAATAACACTCTATATTTAACTCAACAATTGTAATATTAAGGCAATTGAATAGTTTTTAAACAGCCTTGCGGTCATTCACATATTATTTTTTATTAGAAACGTACCATTGTTGTTGGCAAGTCTACTCACGAACATCAAAGTTCGCGTTCGCTGTCAGAAATAACATTTGCAACACTCCAGCAGTCTAAATGAAGCGTGGTTTTGCACGTGTTCACGATTTGCAGGGCGAGAACAATCACATGATTTTGCTCGAGAGACCTTCAATAATGTCAAATTTTTAAACCCTCGTATTACTTTTTTATTTATGCATTCCTCTAACTCGGTAGTAGTCAACATTTAACTTTACATTTCATTCTTCCTTGTCTTTTGTAACTGAATGCTGTAATTTTTTGTACAGGTTCATTATTCACTATACACGCAGCAATGTCCAGTTTCGTTACTTGTTTTCGCCTTAATTTAAGATTGCGCGAGGGAATTGGATTTTCTTTTTGATGATTATTATTTTTGTCTTTTACGTGAATAGTGTTGTCCATCGTTGATTGCTGTATTGTAGTAATTAAAGAAGAATTGTCCTTTTGCAGGCATATTCCTGTCTATCAAAACGGTAAAGTCATTTAATTGAATAAACTAGACCTCAACGACACAGGAAAAACTCACTTTATGTTCTTATTGAAAATATTTACAGATTGAATGATCATGATTAATTCCCATTTTTTCCCTTCTCTATTTCTCATCGTTTGGTAATAACAAATTTACTAAAACGCCTCGTAAAATAATAAAAATGGCTTACTTCTTGCAAATGACTCACTTCAAACCCTTCATCACTCATGATGTCACTTTAAATTCAAGCTGATGTTTGATCGTTATATTTGTTTCCACAACGGAGCTATTACGCCCAAATCTTAGTTATTCTTTTTACATTACTATTTATTTAACGATCTTGAACCCTTTGACGGGTCTTTTCTTCGTGTTTCAAATTTTTGATATTTTGAAATGACATTTACGAATAATCCTCATGCAACGCAGGGTGGGGTCAAATGAGAGACGGATATTTCCTACGATCATCCACAGACGACTCGCTTGCAAACATTTTTCTCTGACATTTTGAATATTCTACCTTAGATTTACATTTGTAGCTCAAGATGACAAAATCACTGGACATTGAGAAGGCATCAAAGATGTATTGATCCAGTTTTATTCTTCATTTGCGTTTACCTTTCGAGAACTTCCGTCTTCTTTAACGCCTTTATGGTCAAATATCGTCTTTTCATATCGTGGATCTATTCAAATTGTAATCTTCCTTCAACAAGTTATACTCCGATTTCTCTAATTCAAATCTACTTTTCATGATCCCCTCTGCCGTTTTCTAGCGATAGCGTAGGAAGAAAGATAACTGCAATTTTGATTTAACATCTTTCCGAATAGTTGAAAATTCTCGTAGATTCTAAAAAGTTTCACACCTATAGCAGGTCAAGACCCACCGTCTCCTTGGACGATTTTCGGTATTCAATAAATCATAGTCTAATATTAACATTATTGAATCATAGGCGGGCATTAAAATATTCCCCATTTTTATCAACTCCCATTCTCTATGAACTCTGTGCTCGCCGCACAGAAGACCCGACATGTAGTGTAATCTAGGAAGTTTCACAGAAAATTGAATTGTAATCTTGCCTACGCTACATCAATGTTACAATTCCATGTTTAGCAATGCTACATTTCAGCATTTCACTCGTTTTTACGGTACGATAGATGCTGGTTTCAATACACTGAATAAATTTTGAAAGTATCAAGTCATATCACTTCTTGAAAGATCATTTAAACTCTAGGAGTATAAATTAGTTGTATCCTCGGTGTTTGGAAAGTGATGAATACGGGTGATAATTACTAAATGATAAACACGTTTGAGAATTACAACAGAATAAAAGGGGGTTATGTACGCTGGAAAACACGCACAATAAGAGCACTTGAATATAACAGCAGTGCGATTTGTAGTTGACATCATTTCACAGTGTAACATGTTCATTAAAAAATGATATTTCAAACCGGTGAGAAATTTCACGAAATTTTTTTTTCATATCGTTGTGGGGGACAATGACTATATTTACGTAAGGTTATGTAAATTTTTTCTGTAGTAGACATGAGATGTAAGCCGTAATTGTCTCCACTTTTTTTCTTGATGGCATGAAACCTCTGTTTGCAACTCAGGACGTCCTCTTACTTACAGATACTCAGTCTTCCCAGAATATCCTTGCGACAGTAAACGTAGGACAATAAGGCGAAAATGTCGCTAAGGAAAAGTTAATATGTATCGAAACATTTCACCACGTCGAGTACCCTTTGTTATTTTTCCACTCTTTTGTTTTTCGAGTACCGGCAAGCGGCCGAACTCGTTGCATGACTGTGCACCATCATGGCCTGAAGTTCCGTTAGTCAGATTTCTACAGAATCCCATAATCATGTGGACTATATTGCGACTTTGTCTCCAGATATTTTCGAAATGAATGAGAAGGTATTTACGTCCGGGAGAGTGCCACCATACTTTGAGAAATTGAATGATGGCATAGTTACAACGGGTTTCTTCAAATAATCTGTTGCCAACCTACTGAAATGGATACTTTTAATGAAGCTTTATCACCTCATCTCGTTTGAACAATCATCTTCTCCGTGCACACGTCGTGCAGTTCGTTGAAAAATTCTTTACCACTTCATAGGACACGGGAACACTTAGCGCTGACGGCTCAAAACGAAAGCGGGTATCAAGGAAGCGTATGAAAATGACTGAGTGCCCTCTTTTTGTGAGGTTAGTCATGAGTTTCCGGTCCGAGCTGTGGTCTCGGTATTGGTGTCAGGCGGATACTATGCAGCGACAGCCTCGAAGGGAAAGTTGCCTGCAATGAACCTGAATAAATTCAACCGCTTTGTATCCCAGACGCTAATAAGGAGCTCTTCTGCAGATACTAGTATTTTGTACTAATCACGGCCATACTGAATAAAAGTGTGAAATTAAATTACTTGGTACCTGAGTAAATCAAGTATAGGAAGGATTGAATGTGAAAACATGCCTCGGTTACACAGAAATTTTTACATTTCTCAGTCATTCGGAATCCATCCTTCTAAATGTCACCATAGATGAGAAAAATTTCACTATATTCGAATGGCAATTTGAGAAAAATGCTAAGAAATAAGCCCATACATATCACAGTCATTGGGACTTGCTGAATGTTTGATATTTGATTGAACTAAATTTAAGTCTGAAATACTTTTCAGGAAGCAGTAATGTTGCCAATTATCACCTATCAGTAAAGAATTGTTATCAAATTAAAAGGCTTGAATTTAAGTAAAATGATATGAAATTAAGTTTAGAGATATTATACTGGACCTTGTTGTTTGCCCGCTGTATCAATACGGTTCACATACTGCATGTTCAATCCACGTGTTAAAATAGAACACCTTGAGACACTGTACTGTGGCATGGCTGACTAACTCAGCAAGTATGATGGTATTGACCTTCACCATACTCTCCTGAACGCCCTTCATTGAGGGAGGGTTTGATCAAGACGGGTACGAGTTCGGAACTCTCCGATACCGCATTGCATTTTTGCTGTTAATGAGGATTTAACAAATTAATACTTTAGGCAACAATTCGTTCATGAGCATTGTTGTCCCTTAATATTGCTGAATCCAGGAGACAGAATTAAATGTATGTCTGCAAAACTGGAGTGTGCCGTAACCTCTCTTTAGCTGATTTTAGACCACTTATCAGATACTCTGCTATTTCTCAATTGTCGAAAAGGAAATTTTGATCCCCTGTTTTACAGGGTAAATATTCGTATGAAGTGTAAACGAATGTAAGCGGGATGTTTTAATTCAACGATACTTTGGTGTAAATTGAAACTTTATGGCATTCGGTTCATGAGATGGACGCAATTCAATGGAGGACTGAGGAGAAGATGAGTTTATTATGAAATAAAATTGAACAATAGTCAGAAAAGAAAGATTCATACCTGCAAACAATTCAAGTGTTCATTTAAAATGAAAATTTTGAAGCACTTCTATCGCAAAATTATCGTGAAACCATACATGTTACAAATTAACAAAGTAATTCGTTCTTTCGGAGTCGTTTAATTGGGATGCGGTTTACTCATTGCATTTCAGTCGACGTAATGAGTCACGAAGGTTGAGCTTTCAGCTCTCATTGAATTAAATATAGTAATTTCTGCCGTCCTTGAGAGCTTACACTCAAGATCAAGGTAAAATAATAAAATATATTTACATTCTCAAATTCGTTCTCGCTTGCCATCTGACACATCGGTGTGGTAATTCTTTTTACCGAGCGTAAGGCAGATCAGTCAGTTTTTGTTAAGCCAGTGACTCTCGTTAAACTCTCTCGGATACAATTTCAGTTTGCAGAAAACATAAATTTACCTTGAAAAGTGACTAACTGTGTCATAGAGGGAATGCACAAAACACTCTCGAAAACTTCTCTGGAATGATGTGCGAATTTACCAAAAACCAAATTCTTTCACTGATAAAATAAATAGTGAAAGCGGTTCAGATACAACGTCAAGAGCGTCTGAAGTTCTAATTTTTTCTGATAATTTCTGTGAGAGCGAAAAACCAGCTAATCCACTTGGTATCTTATTCACAGCAATGATCATTAATCTCTCAGCAAGTCGTGAAACCGCTACTACTTTCTCTCGCTGATCTTACTTAAAATCACTCCCTAAATGACATTAATACTGCAAACAACGCCGAGATTTCAGTTCATTTTCTGCAGTAAGTACTGTGGAAATATCATCTATGCAGCAATCTATACTAACTATACTGCACGTTGGATTGTGTGCGGGTGTCTATAATGAAAAGAAAAACGTTCAACTTTATTTTTGAAAATTTACTCATATTGAATCATTTTTGAACATAGGTACTTCTGTGTGAATATTTCAAACAATCATGTTGCATTTCATGGACTAGGTATAATTAAAATGTCATTCATAATTTTGAACTTTAATTGTTATCGTGAAGTTCGATATTCGGCTCGGACGTCGGTTTTCCTGTCACCATTTCGCGCTGCTCTATTTGCTATCGCGCACGCGAGAATGGCATCTCGCACTCCAGCGCGTAGTGATCGCGGCAAATGTTTGCGGAGCATTTTCTGAATTTATTCTCATTCTAACAGAAAAGACCATACATCAGGCGAGTTATCTTTCAGATTCAAGCAGTTTAGAATCTTTGTTTATAATCCGGATGAACTCTGCATCCAACTAAACAATGTACGTCGATGAATACTGTACTAGAATATTAGAATCTTAATTTGATCTTACGGTTTTAACCAATCTCAACTTTCATAGTTTTTCCAATATGAAATTCCACCTTAATTATGCCTCGAATTTGTGCATATCCGCCTGATGATATAAATCTAAATTTTTTAATTAGAACCGCGGTAACTTTCACTACTTTGTATCTATAAAGACAGTTTTTTCTAGCACTTTCTTTTGCTCTTTCCATTGGCTTCAAATACATTGGATAATTATTCATCACATCAACTAATCTGAGAACATCTATTAGGTGGATAACCTTTCCGATGATGATGTCAAATTTCACGCTAATGGGATCATTTTCCTTGTTTGTCGAGGCACTCCTTGTGGGAGCGCGGGTATGCGTGTAGAGGAGCCTGTGTAACAGTCCCTGAGCCCTGAGGGCAAAGCTGCACACGCGTGCTCTCTTCGCTGGACCAGTGGGACGCAAGGGAGAAGCCCTGACCTCGTACGCAGCAGCCGAAATGCACAGGTATTGTGGCCAGCCGTCCTGGGAACGACAGCTCTCGTGTCACATTCGGCAAGGGAAAGCGTTCCCTACACATCGAGAAATTTTCATCCCAAACCTCTCCCGATTGTTCGGTTTGCTTAACACGGCGGGAGATGCATCAGTTTCTCTCTACAAGAGATGCATCTGGACCTAAGTCATTGCTGGATTGACCTCAATCCAAGTTTATGCACTGTTTTCAATCGATCTTTTTCGTGTTGCAAGGTGAGGATTAGTATTGCAGTCGTTCTGCCCCAGTCAAAAAACCTTACTTCAACAATACTGTTGTAAAAATCTGGTTTCATCGGCTGGGGCTAGTTTTTTACCGAGCAGTGATAATTGGCCCTATAACCTAAGAAAGTAGGTTCTTATAGTGACTCTTCCTGCAATGGAGACGTAAAAAATTCAACCCGGTTTTTACATTTCTGTTTTGAGGTCGGTAGCGACATTCAATATTAGTATAGCGAGTGCCACGAGACGAATTGTTGGAGGTGCTCCGTACAGGTGGACAGTGGCTTCGTTTCCCGGCGTCCGGGAAGTTAAGTTTATCGCAGCCTTTCAGTGCGGGGTCAGGCGTCTGCCCAACTTTCTCTGCATCATACCAGAGGATCCCGCGTGCTATTATATTATCAAAGCAGTGAGGCTGAAAAGATTTGTGTAATGAGTGACATGCGACAAGTGTTGAGCGACAGAAAACGACTGACGAGTGGCGTTTCGTGGGTATGTGTGTGTGGATGTAAATATATACTTTTCTAACGGCATCATCAGAGAGAGACCCTGACGCTGTTAGAGCTGAGAGCCTGGCAGATGAGGAGGGTCTTCTCCGACTCTCGCCTGTCGGTCATGTGGAGTTAGCAGTCTGCTGGTGGCTGTGCCCTTGTGCCCACTCTACTCATTGTGCTCTTGTGCTCAGTTTCAAAAGTGTCTTTCTGTTCATGGTAAGAAATACGAACAGTACTTTTCTGCAGATTACAGACACAGCCAATAGTTCTCATGATAAGAACAGTGTTCTACTCATTTTAAAAAGAGTACTTCTCTGCATTTTTAAAAACAGTGCTGATCTTCTAACCTTTCTAATAATAGTACTTTTCTGCAGATTATAAAAAAAACATGCAGTCAGTGGTCCGCATTAAAAGAACAGTGTTCTACTCGTTTTAATAGGAGTACTTATCTGCATTTTGAAAACAGTGCTGATCCACCAATTTTAAGAGCAGGGATCATTTGCTTGTTTGAAACAGGGCTCTTCTCCTTAATTACCCAGAGTTAGTTACCCAATGTGTGAACTTTTGGTGCAATAAAAAATGACATCTTTGTGCAAACTGGAGTGAACGAACAATGGCCTTTTCTTTATTGACGACACACTGTTCGTGGGATTAAAGCCAATACCTTCTACTATTTTAAAAAAGTAGTCGATATTCTTGTATTTTAAGTAATTGTTCGCGCACTTCAGACACATCTTTTCAACTTCACCCTCTGGTGAAAATACATTTTTCATGTATGAAATGTCGCTTTTAGATACATAAAGGTATTTTGTTATCGTGCTATTTGTAGACCTTTTCTAGCACACCGCCGCAGTGCTACGTTGTGAAACCAATTTGGGGTTTTGCATGAGTTGAAGATTTTCTTCACAAGTGGACAGATCTGCTCTGATGCTGCCAACTTCAGGTTCGATATCGTCAATGTCACGCAACTGCGTATCCAAAATTTGCAAGCATATCAATATAGTTCTGTGAGCTTCCAAACGGGAAAATTTAACTTCTAAGCTAGTAAATTCGTTTACTTGTGTACCGGTGCATTGAGCATAGTTTTAATGCATAATGTTTGTGGTAATTTGCCATGAATTTATTGGATACGTTGCTTCTCTTGTTTTTTCAGCAATAATGAAGAGCTGTGCAAGTCCCCATAAACTTTCGTTTGTAGAACACTTCAATTCACAAACTTAACTACATATCTAGTAGTAATATTGCAAATTAAGCATTCATTTGTGTCAAGCTTCATTATAAAATTTAAATTTGAGCCATGCAGGTAATCCCTATAAAGGGGTTGTTAATAGTTTCGACATACGCAATGTTAGTTTGATTTGCATCACTGCTCTTCAAAAGATAACTAAAAAGAAAATGATACCAGCAGCGATGAACTGTGAAAAAACATTCAGAATAGAAACACTGCGTTTCTACGGGGGTTTTCATCCCACTGAAGGCAATTTATATCGTGGAGTTCCTCTTATTAGGTTTTGCGTTCAACCATCCTACATTTCCTTGACTTCGAGTGACCATGCAACGCTTGGTTATTGAGGCGTTCTCTCGAAAAACAGAAATTCGGATATTAAATACCTGCAGTTAAAAATGTTCAAGTTAACTTACTCACTTAGTAAATCTATAAAGTTTTTTTCCTAAGGTACTATTTGCATAGAGTTCTCTGTTTCAAAACATCGTATTCTATTTCGACTGCCATTATTATAATCGAAAGGTGTCAAATTGGGGTCACTTGAATACGAATAAAATGAACATAAAGTTATTTAGAAGGATGAAAATTCCTTTGTCACAGTGTTTAGAACGATAGTGCATTATGAATTACGAGCTTAAACCATGATACGACGATAGTGAATCTTCAATAGAAACTTTTGAAAAACCCTGAGTAATTCGAAACCAGAATATACTGAGGTGAAGACGTCCAAGACTTGCTACATAGTCAGGTAGGAGCAAGGAGGGGTAGGAGAGCCAGTGAAGCGAAGTGAGGCTCCACAACTTCACGTTTAACTTCCATCAAATCATTGCGTTCCTCAACACTTCGACTGCGGAAGGTAAAATTAAAGTTTAATCTTCAACTCAAGTTTAAAGTCGATTGTAGTAAGCAATTTGAAAATAGCTAACATTACCTGGATCGTGACTTTATTAAGCCTTGATTAAGTATTTGTGAAAATTGAATTTGTGACTACTGGTCGGTCAGCAGCATTGTGAAAATTTCCTCCGCTTACACCAGCGGCTCACGTCGCAGTCAAAGTGTTAAACTTTGAAAACGACATCCTTATTGGAATGTATGCATTCCGTAGAGTATTTCCGTAGCACCTCTGAACTTAAAGTAGTTTTTAACTTCAAATACTAGACAGTAATAAATTATGGTATCGTCGTTTCGGGTCGGTAAGTTTCTTGGAAAAACTCGCTACTTAGATCACTGTCGTAGTTGGAGCTTGTAGGAAAGTTTTGTTATTGTACAGGGCAAAGTATATTTAAAATAATTTTAGGAGAAAAAGTAGGAGGAATAGTAATGAGATCTCCTTAAATTAGAACAATGGAAAAGTATACGAAGTTTTTAGAGCATCAGAACAGCTAGTTTTTCATGGGGCGCTAGATCAAACTGTGAGTTCAACATGACCACTTCCATTTCTGTAACTTTTAAAAAGACGTGCAGTACTTATGTCTCACTTTGAGCATCCTGATTTTTGAGACCACGTGACGAATGTGTGTAGGATTTAACACTTTGTACACAACGTGCGCCACCGGTGGGCATGAATGTGATTTTCATCATGCTGCTGACCGACCAGTAGTCGTAAACTTTTCATCAATACTTAACCAAAATTAATGAAGGCACAATTCAGTTAGTGCTGGCTATTTTCAAAATTTCTTAACACAGTTGACTTTGAATTTGATTTGAATATTGAACTTCAATTAATTAACCAATTGTCGTCAAAGTGATAACAAGTTGACCACGTATTGGTACGTAAATGAACCACTAGGTAAATTGCTCATTTACGTACCGGTATTAGTAAATATAATTTCACTCATTTTCCCACCTATATTTTGGAATACCTATTGCGTAGAAGTTTAAATATTATCATACAATTCTATTTTTCTCGTTTCTTAGGCAGGATAAAAATGTAATAAAATAGTAGAGGCGGGCTCTAAATTTCGCTACTTGCAGCCTAAGCAAACCAAACGTAACGACCGTGCAAACGTAGTCATCGTGTCAATTATTCGAAGTTAGTTTGGAGCAAGAGAGACAAGTCGCTGCTGTGTCAGTCAAGTATTGGGGTCAGGACGGTGGCCTCAGTCGCTGCTCTCCCTCCTCCAGCCCCGATGGCTGCGCTTTCATTCATGAACTCGATCAACCATTCTAGAAAAATTTGCATTCAATCACGTTTCCTGAGATGGGTTAAACTGAAGTTCACCATTCGATTGAAATTTGAAATCAATTGTAGTAAACTATTTTGAAAATAGCAAACGTTTACGGAATCGTTCCTTCGTATTTACGTTGTCAAAATTAAATCAACCCAGCGAAGGAAACGCATTTTTTCGTACCTGTCTCTCAATTATTTTTTGTTTCAACAATTGACATGGGTATTTCGATACCCATGTGTGACTTTCAACCAAGAGTCTTAATTTTGAGAAATTTTAAAAACCAATGCTGTTCATTTCATGTATCAACTTTATTGGATATAAGCTGTTTTTCTTTTCTTTTCCTTTCTTTCATTTAGCTTTCATTAAGTATTCATAAAAATTGAGTTAGTGACTGCAGGTCGGTCAGCAGCATAATGAAAATCCCCTCAGTGACCACCGGTCGGTCCCTTCGCAGGAAACGGGTTAAGCCAGTGTAGTGTGAGAACTTCCCAGCCAAAACTTGCTGAGAAAAAGAACACAAAAGAACTTGTCGAAATTGCAGAGTCTAAATATGGAAATCAAAGCAGTTAGGCAAATAATTCTTTTCAAAGTCCATCCTGACTTCATGTGCATGATTGCAGCCATTTTGCTGGAAAGGAAACAATTACTTAACCGTAACATTACAGCCTCTGACGCCTGGGAATTACTCTCAAGGGGGAGAATGCAGTTCATCTTATGAACAATAATTACGTAATTTAAGAATTGTTCTGTTTTGTCCATTTTAAAATCTTGAAGTCAAAGTTGAAAGCGTGTTAAGCGTCTGTTAAGGATTGATTTAAAAATGTTATTCATTGATTATTTGAGGTTGTATAGTCCTAATTGGACCATCATAGGAAATGTGAAGGTAATTTTTTTCTCATTTTAGATATAAATGTCAAGGAAATTTCTTACACTTGAAATTAAGTATCATTGACTAAAGTTAAGGTGAAGGGTGCGCGCAAAATTACGTTGTAGACAAATTCTTCCGCAAAAAGTGTCAAGCTGCTGTCTAATTTGATGGCATTTTGATCTAAAAATACTTGTAGGGCAAGCGCCTTCAAACATGAGAGGTTCTCTTTACGTGTTTGCCTTTGGCCTGCTATTGAGTAGCTGGTATGTAGCAGTCTTCGCTGACTGTACCAGCATACGAGTACACTTTCCTGCTTCCTTTTTGGAACAATTCAGTTTAATCTTTGATGCTTCAAATTCCTATCAGATTTTACTTTGCACAACGCAGCCGAATACTGCCGAACTGTATTGTTCATTTTCTTTGTCGGCAGACATTTCTGATTAAGTCATTTTTCTAAAAAAAGCCTTATTAAACCTATTTTGATGGCATTGGGAGTACAACCATTCTTGACAGATTTTTAGTGCCAATAAAAATTAGAAAAATAATTAAATGTACTTCGCAGTGGTAAGATAGCAAAAAAGTTAAATCTCAACAACCCGTACAATAGACAGGTATATGAAAGGTATTTTTATCAATCAAGGTCTTCAAATTGACAGTAGGCGACGTGGTCAAAACGTCTAAATCAAAACTATAAATAATCATCCTTTTCATCGAAGAAAATTAGTGAAGAAAGATAACCCCTCAGGGGGATACAACTATTGTATCTTTGTAAATTTGCGCTCCACGGCGAAAAATATGAGGTCCTGAGCTGAGACTTAGGTAGGCCTTTTTTTGTTGAACTAAAGTGTTTTTTGGTTCGTAACTATTTTCTGATTCAATGCTGTCCTAATTTTCAGCATTTATTTCTTAGACTCCCAAACAATTTCATCAACTTCGTTCTGAACCATATTTCCGTTTCCGTGCGGGGAAGGGAGGGGGGGATCATGTGTGGGAACAGACATAGTGCATAGATTCCTTTTTCTTGTAACTCCATACTAAATGGGGCCTTCATCCTTCTCCTCTTTGGACCAGCTTTTCATGGTTAGGGAGGATGAAATTGACTTGAAATCTAATCTAATCTTATCGATCACAACCACGAGTTGTGAAAGATATTGTTGTCCAGCATTGAGGTTACCGGCACTGATCGGAATTTAAGATTAATGCCATGCCCGAAAATTGTAGCATTGAGCTGTCATTGCTGCCACATTGACCATCTACAATCGTTAGATAGTTTTCAAGCGAGAAAAATACTACTTGAATTATAAAAAGTATTAGTCAGAGTAAAAGAATTGTGAACACCCAAATGTGAATACCGTATTCTCTGAGGGTTTAGGGGATACAGTTATAGTATCTACGGAAACTAGAGCTCCCAGGAGGAAGATGCGAGGTTCCGAGCTGAACGTTAGCTAAGCCTTCCACTTTTTGAAATAGAATAAGGTTATTTTGTTACGGGCCATCGTTTTTTGGTCCAGTGTTGATTTGGTTTCAGCATCCATTACCTTCTTCCATGCATTAGTGTGCGGGGACACCCATTGTGCATGTATTTCCCGTTCCCTAAATTCCATACTAAATGCCCTTATCCTTCCTTTATTTGAGACCCCTCTTTTGGGGCTTGGAAGGCTTAAACTAACTCGTCTAATCTTCTAAATACGCTACCAGCGGCTTCTCAGGTAATTCTTCTTCGAACCGAATCTAACGTATGATGCGGAGTTTCTTATTTCGCTTCATGCTCATAGTTCTAATTTGAATATTTTTAGACTTCTCTTCACAAATCACGGGCAAAATTAGGTCGTGAGAAGAGAACGTTGCGTACGGAAATAGACTATTCCTAGTGTTTTGCTCTGAAGTCTTGAGGTGATTACGTAAAAATGCAGGACCAACTTTTTGCCTCGTGGTCCCAAGGTCAAACTATTCAGTCCACGCGAGGGGATAGAATGTGCCCTTACTCGATCCAGCCTCTCAGCGTACTAACATCCGTCCTCATCGAGGTCTTCCAAAATGGAGATTTCATGACTGCATGACACTTTAGTTATTGTGTATGACGGAATTATCGACCGGGACTCTGATATCAAATCCAGATATCAGATCCAGCACCTGATGGAATACCCTGAGTCGAGTATAAAGAGTTGGGTTGAATACCCGGAAACCGGTTAGATATCCAATGTGGGAACCAGTTCACTCTAATGCCAGGCCTCCGCTCAAGCGGCATGATCGCAGACTAGTGCGTTTACATTTTCTTGAGAGAGATCTTGAATCTCTGAGTTTGGTGCATTGCTGAAATAGGTGAGATGCTTCATGAATATAAAGAGCACAATAATGAAGAATTCGTAAAACTAATTGTATGCACTTTCGCATGGCTGACGTGATTCTAGAGATAAAAGTAGCGGAAAATATCACGTTTATCTACAGCAATCGAAGTTCCGTTCCCTCGAATTTCATGATGCTCACTCAATGAATTTCTCTCACGAAATTTGAGGGAACGCACCCTCGTTAGCTTTTGATTTTTGTGATTTCTTCATTCATTTTATTAGACGAACAAAATCAGGAATGTGAACTTAGAAGTTAGTTCATTGGATAATGTGTTGTGATGGAGCCTCTGGTTGAAACGTGTAGTCGGCTAATCTATCATTTATCACATACATTCGAGTGATTTGATGCGACTAATTTCAATTATATGAGACGATTCAGATCCCCATTACGATGAATTCAAAGATCCCAGCATTCTACTGAATCGAATAATTAAAAAATTATTATTTAGAACGACGAAAAAATTGCTGATTATATTGCGTGGTAATCTTTAGAGAGCCACCAACCGGCGAAAGCAGCAGAACAGTGTTGCCATGTGCGCGCACTGACCCGAAAAGAAACGAGATGGATTGCCGTTGTCGGTACTGCAGCAATTACTTGAAAATTTCATCTGTCTTCAGTTCCATGCTTGGTTGAGAGAGCCAGTCCTGTAGTGAATTAATTTTCTCATCTGTTATAGGACATCCGCCACGCCAAAATTTCCTGTTTAAGGACTACTGTCTGCCCAAACTCCGCCCACTTTGCCTTTTAGGGCTGGATATCCCTAAACCCAAAGCTAAAATTTATCTATGGAGGCTACCACTTGACACGCGTAGCAAATGCCGAAATGGTCGAAAACTTACAATTTGTTGAACGTCAAAAAACATGCAATAACTTCAAGTTAAGTTACGCTCAAATAGAAAGTTAAGTTTTGGTTCGTTTATACTAGAAGATAATGAATACTGGCCGATAACTTTAACCCTACCAGACCGCTGTCCCAGTTTTTCGGTACTTTTCGAATTTGCCACTGTACGACAGTACCTAATTTTTGGTACTTTGCCAAGTACGTGAAAAAATACGTCACAGAGTAAAAAACTAATCAATCGAGGTCAAACGTCATGGTTAGCCATTGGAAATGTCTGCCTCCCCCTTTGTCTCCTTGTGTTTGAATAGACTTTGTGTTTTCTTAAAACCTTAAACTGTTGGGTTCAGGGCCTTGAGCCTGGTAGTGTTAAGATGACAGTGAAAATTGTTATTATTATTATTTTAAATATCTTCATTTGTTATATCACAGAAAATTTCCTGTGGCATGACAACTGCCCACCCACTTTTGGCCTTCAGGCGCCCTGCGTAGAGAACGATAGATAATGCTATCATTTTCATCCTCATCATCCGTTAAAGAGTATTGTTCGTATCAAAAGTTCTGAGCATAAGATCATAGCTCGCATTTAGGTGCACCGCAAGGAGGACGATCTGAATCCAAGCATAAATTAATAAGTTGTAGGCTATCCGGGTTTTGCCACCCTTAAGGGGTGGGGGAAACTTTGACGCCAAAATTAAAATTTAATTCAAAATAAAAATCAACACTAATGTTATGGTGAAGTTTTGGGTAGGTAGGCTTAAGGTTGAGTGATATCGATAAGAATAAAAATTGAACAGCTTTAGACGAACCGGAAATGGAGCCGATGATGCTAAATGGCTCTCAAATATTATTGGTATTAACTACTATTTAACTCAATCGTATATTTAGGACGGTTTCCACTTCATTACCTAATTTGCGAGGTATACTAGTGAATGACAACCTAAGATGGCGATGCCAAAATTTATTTGTGTTTTGGATAATCCGAGGCGCGCCTAATTCTTGGCATAATTTTTCAAAAGTTAAACAGGGCAGGCACTATGAGGTTGAGTAACGTTGCGATATATTGGAGTAAGTATGAGTTTGAATGGGTTAAAATGGATTAGAAAAAGTTGAGATATGTTGGAATGAGTCAGGATGTTGGTTGGGATGCGTTTGTGTAGCATTGGATGGCTTGGGAAAGGTAGAGATCGAAAAGTTGGAAAGGGTTTTGATAAGTTACAACAGGTTGGGATGGGTTACGATCGATTATAGGATGGGTAGTGATGGTTTGTAATGAGTTGGGAAAAATTGTGTTTGGTTGTGATGAGTTGAGCTAGGATGACATAGAATGATATGAGGTAGGTTAGGTTTTAATAACTTAGATTAGGTCGCTCTTGGTTAATTTCAGTTGAAATAAATTTATTTTCTGAGGTGATTGTTGCCGTTAAAATTGAGGTCAAAATTAAGGTGAAGATTAGTGTAGTGACAGGTTTAGTAGACTTAGGTTAGGTGCGGATATTAAGTAAAAGAGTGTAATTCTATGGTGGCGATTGCAGGCAAAATAATGTCGTAGTTTTTCTCCACCAAAAAAAAACATGGAATTTGACTTAGTAATTCTGAATATATTATGATGATCATAATATTTGTGCATTATTATTGTATTTGTTGGGTCATTTGTAAGAAATGCTAGCCTACCTGTCCCGAAAAAGATGTTGTACTCCATTCAAACATGAAACATATCTTGTTCTTTAGTTTTTCAAATGACTTATAATAGCGATTCGAGCCAGGACAAAGTAGCGATTATTTCTGGTCGAGCCGGTACCCAGGTTCGGTACCTGGGTGGAGTGGGGAATTCTGTTTAAACTCTTCTTTTTATAACGGCTTGATTCATCAGCCTGGCGCCACCTGGAATTGAACCGGTAACCTTTCTTTAGGGATGCTGTATATCAAAATAAAATGAAACGGTACCAGAAAGGAACAAAGAACTGCAAAGCGGTACATTTGCTACTTTTACTCAGTTCATTCATTTTGGACATGAAATTATATTTATTATGTAGAAAATTATATTAATTTTTCACCTGAGGAAGTATCAACTATAAAGGTCACCAAAGGATGAAGTTCAGATTCAACACTCTCGGTTAAATCAATTTTGAGCCACACATCCACACTTGTTGTAGAATGTTTTCTGTAGCATTTGAACCCATATAATTTTGTCATAAATTCTTGAGACACCTAGGTGTAGTATTATTTTTATTTCCCTTACTGTTAAGTTGATGTTCTTAAGAACGCCCTCTATGTTTTGATTTTGTTATTTGGTGGTGCTCAAAATGAACCGTTTTATAGAGATGTGTTTTTTCTGTATGTATGTCGTTTACGTACTGTGAACATCAGATCAAATTACGCGTATTTTCATATTTTCATACCAAATTACAGAGAGTGGAGACTCACAGGAGAACAACAAAAAAACATGAAAATACACTATGCGAATATTTGCACCATGTCAATTATTCTTACACGCGTTTTCTTGACCAGCAATGTAACAATGATTCTAAACAAATAATCAGTGCAGTGTGAATTAGCTATTTCTTTCGAAGAGTTTTCATATAATTGTGATGATTATGCAAACAAATTTTGTGGCCGAGGACTTCTATCTCAATTTTATTCAAACAAGTGAACCCTAGTTCTGTTTTCCTTGAATGGACCCAAACCGCAGCGAGCAAAATTAAAAATAAACATTGTTATATTAATTAACTATTGTCTCTCATTATTTTTCACTTTATCAAAACGTTCTCATTTTCAGTGATTTTATTCAAAATAACCTGATTTAATCCCACTTATGCTCTGATGTTTCATTTCAGAACCGAGTCCCCGTAAAAGCCATGTTCATTTATAAACTTCTCTTCATAAGTGTGAGCCTCAGCGCCGTCAGATCTGTAGAAGCCGACAGATCCGATCAAGATCCTCATGATATTAGCTTAGAAAATTACACAGCAATAGAACGGCACAAAAATGAGGAATCAGAAACCTACGCTGCGAACTCTCTTGAACTCTTCAGCGGCCCCGACACCAACAGTTCAGACTATACTGATTATGAGTTGCTTCAAGAATCAGCGAGATTTTCGGTAAGTTTTCCACTATGTCTCGCGGATATAAGTTACTGCTGCTGGACGTAATGGAGAAAATATTCCTCATTCCAAAAAATATTTTACAAAAAAGATTTGTTCATTTCGTATTCCGAAAATATTCTTCGATTTAGATGAAAGGGATTTTGCAGGTAAATCATGGCCTTTCAATAACCCTGTTATTAAATCTATTTTGATATTTTTAATTTTATTTGTTATTCAACTATTGGCATGGCTAAGACTTACGAAGTTTATTATGGTCAGCCAAACGACCACGCACCAATAGGTTAGGTTGATGCATTTTCAAGAAAAAAAGTGTGTTACATGCATTTTATGAGTCATCTTTACTGGGAATAGTCTTTTCTTCCTTCCTTGTTATCAAAGAGAAGAAATAGCGATCTCTCAGTTTGGGGTTTCAAACACGAAAGACAGGCGCTCAACCGCCACGGTGACTATAGTGACTATCGTTTTGCACTCAACTTCTTACTGCAAATTCATTGTCACTATAAAACACATCCTAATTATTGGTTTTTCGATTAGATAGCTCCGGACTTCTACGCTTCTATGTTTGGCAACAGCATCGCATCCATCCAGTCATCAGCGGATCTCTTTACCAACTCCACAACGTTCATCGCCGCTCCGGTGGTCCTCGGCGTCTCACTTTTGGCGGCCCTTGGTGCAGGCATCGCTGCCCTCATTGCCGTCGTCCTCGTGCCTCTCAGAATCGCAAACCAAATTCTGGCCGTTATTGCCCTCGCACTCTTAATCGGTAAGTGGACTCTAACATTGTCACCGTGGCCGAGTGGTTAAGAACGCGCTCTTCCGTGAAGGTGTCGGCAGTTCGAATCCCGGCGCTGCGCGGTGATTTCTCCTCGTTGGGTAAATGGAGAACTCAAACACAATTCCCCACTCTACCCAGGTGTCTGAAATGGGTACCGGCTTGACTGGGGGTAACTGTCATTACGTCCTGCTGTTAGTTATGAGGCATTTGAAAAACCAGTGTACAAGATGATATGTAGCAGGTTTGATTGATTGAAATAAAGCATCCTTTTTTGTCATTTAAGTACTTCCTACTTCTGATTCTCTAAAACTACTCAACCGAAATTTTTGTGTCCGTATTGTATAAGCAGGTAATTTTAAACAATTTTATTTACTACTGGTGATACAGAGGTAGAATGTTTCTTAAGTCTAGTACAATGGTCAAGTTTGAGTATAGCTACCTGTGGGCCCGAATAAGTTCAGCGACTTCTGGGGCATCCTACCATCAACGTTATTCTAAGTCGTACAATAATGCTCTAATAATGATGAGAATAATGTTTAACCTAAAATCACTTAACCTAGTTTCGCATTAGACTGATCAATGAGATAAGTTTTTCGATATTAGTTACTTCATTTTACAACATAGGTCATTTGGAGTATATTTAACAGTATAAGCGATAAATGATTATGTGATTGATCATGTTCTAACAATGTTCTTTTTGAGTTATTTCATTTGAAAAGTATTTCTATTTTTTAAGCTTTTTTATTAGTTGTTGGACCAGTAACATGCCTATATTCAAATTTATTTAGATACAGCCACCAACGAAACTGACTAATCAAAATATTTTAGAAACAAATTTGCTGCATCATATTTTTACATGATTTTTCGGAAATATACTTGTTGCCAAACTTTCATATCGGGAAGGGCTGTTTAAGTTGAATTTTCTAAATCCTGTTTATGTTGAACATCATTAACGTGCTAAAATTTTTTCTTCAAGAATATTAGACGATCCGTCTTTATACATCACTGCGGCTTTTGATTATGCATTCGATATTTACCTGCTGTAACACGAATCTATCTTGACAGAATTTAATTCGCCTTAGGCGGAAAAGACCGCATTTTTATTCCAGCCCTGGGACTACTGCATGTACGTGAGATTCACGCGCTGTCCAAAGAAAGTTATACAAGAGAAGATACATTTAGAAATAAGTTATTTTGAAGCCTTGTTTGCTACTAATTATCGTCAATGAACGCCTTAAATTTAAATTCATGATCTATCAATTTTCCAAGAGGAAACTATTTAAAGATTAAATGGTTCCAGTTCCTAACGAACGTAAGGGCGCTGTCGAACAGCAACATTGATCACAAATTCAGAATAATTTTAAAACCTTAAAATTCGCTTTGATTTGTGACATTTGTGATTTGGCACAAAAACTCGTCATTAATGCGAGTAAACTCGACGAAGCAGAAACAAAAAGCGGGGCGTTACCTAACAAGATAACTGTACTTACCTGCTCCAACATTGTATTGTATAGTAGTTGCTGTTTGTCATTGTCATCGTTACGTTACGAAGCATCAGAGTCACAGTGACGTAAGCATCGCATTGTAACAGAGGATGACGATTTACAACAAAATTGAATGCTGAGAATACATATGAAATGACGAAACAATAGTATGAGTGGGAATTAGCGCTCTTAGGGAAAATGTGTAAAGGTTTTGGTAGGCTTTCGTTTCATTAACATAGAGTAGATGTTTTCTTCTGTTATGGACAATTTTTTCAGTTCACTGTTTTCCCTTTTTCCAGCACATAAAACATATTTCTTTAACTTTTATCTTGTACTTATTAAAAAATAAGACCCTGAGGTTTATGACGTATACCAGGTCAAGTTAGGAACTGACTTGAAAAATTCATATAGAAATATACAGTGGTAAACAAACGAAACGATGAAATTTGGGTATCTCATGTTTTGGTTTCAATTTCACCTATGTTCCTTTTCATTTTTTCTAACGGAGAACTACATTTCATGTACGTATTTTATATGAAAGACCTTACCACCAACTGTATTCTTTTTTTCTCGTTTTCAACAGCGTACATCATTGAAGAGATATACATCCACAAACACTTCCATGGTGACGCTGAAGTGTACGGCGAGCACTACGTCGAGCCTTCATACAGTTCGATGTACAAGAGAGAGGGGGAGGACGATCCGCTGTCAAGGAAGAATGACATAGAAGCGTCCGAGAGCTGGGCGTCTCACACCACCGAACTGCCCAACTCCATCGTCACGACGGGACAAACCACGAAGCTAGACGAAGCTGCGCGTAATGTACACACTGCTTTGAATAAATACTACCATCTCAACCAATACAAAACTGTGCATAATCAAAAATTTGAGGCGTCTGAACCAGACCGATATTTTGCCTCTATGTTTTCTACGGAATAAGAAAAGATATCTGATTCAATACCTGAAAAGGACGAAAGTAGTGTAGATCTAGGCTAACTTCTCGTCAGATTTAAAATGTACATTGACATCCGTCTCATTTACGTTTAAGTATAAAGTTCAACCGCGCACTATTCCGTTATCGGCGGAATGAAGCACAGGGTGTGCGTAGTGTTATACAATGTTACGCATGCAACTATTAAGTTTAGTAATAACTTTAATATGGCGAGGATAAGATGGGAAGTTAGTATTCCATACCTGCTGATTTAAACTTGCTGTCTAGGTTACTTTACCATACTTTCTTTGATGAGCGGTCACAGCGAATCTGAATGAAAATTTATGAGCTGTTTTTGGTCGTCTGTATAGAAATTACCGTGAGTGTTCTTACGTGCAACGTTAACATTTTATGGGCATAAAGTTCAACTCGCCTAGAACCAGAAATCTGGTGGCATGAATGCAGGGCATTAATGGCGCGCTGTTACAAAGGTATGAAATATTGTATTCATGAATACTGCATTCGGGAAATGCCTTGAATTCAACATGAAACTGTGATCACAAATCTCTATTAATTATCATTTCATGAATGTAACGAATCCATGACGAATCTTAGATTATGTTCAACGTCGCGAGCACTAACCAATAATTTTAGCCAGCCTATCAAACAACTGTTGGAAATGTCTTAACGCGTTGACTATGTAGTGGGACATATGTGTATCACTGTTTATATGGCTCATTCACGTACTGGTATAAATGGATATTTCAATTATTTCCCTTTCTTCAAATAGATTTTAGCGAACGATGTAAAATATTATCGAGCAACTATATTTGGCATACATTTCTTAAAAAAGATGGAATGTATTCAAGCAACCGTTGCAACTGCACTAACGTCCTAATCTCACTGAAGATATCATTAAGCAGTTAAGTAGTCACGACAGACTTTTTGAGGCATTCTTTATGCATGATGTACCTTTTACACATACCTTTTGGAGTATGTCTGTTAATATCGAAGTAGCCTTTGACAAGGTACTAGGAATTTACCTACTATATCATAACCTAATACGAAGACTGATGAAATTCATCACCTGGACCATTGGTCGCCCATTTGTGGAATCTGATAAAAGAGAATCCATTTGAAGTCTGTGCTTGAACAGACGAGGTGTTCTCTGTTCCGTGAACAGTTTTGTTGTTGATCGTTAGCTGAAATTATAATAAATATAAGGAGCATATTGTGTATTAGATAACGGTTACGTTTTTAGGCGCGCAAATACTGCATTTTTCTTTTTAGGTTTGTAATACTTTTTGTACGTACATGATTTAATTTCAACTATGATGTTAACTGTCGTTTTCATCCTAAGGCAAATTACTGCCTATCAACAATGAAGAACCTAAAATGAAGAAAAAAATAATTTTAACCTTAATAACAGAATCGGATTTAGTAATAACGCAAAACCCTAAAAAATATACATCTTCTGAGAATACTGCGTTATTTAAGAGGGATAGAGCATTATGAACTATATGTATTTTTTATCACAAATTAACGAGTCAGCGCGAAGGGAAAAAATTTATATGGTTCATAATGGGCGAAATAATTAATCTGTTTCATGGGTTGATAAAGAAAAACACGACGTTCAGGAGGTTACCTTTCAGTTTATTATGTCTTGGAATGAATTTTACATTTGTCTCATAGTTGCGATGAAAAATACTGTTCAAGCGATGGACAATATTTGCCAAGTCGTGTATCACAGCTAAAATTTTCGGCCTCTCCTGATGGTACTGTGCGCTGAACTCTGTATAGAACGTCTCGTACTCGCCCCAAACTGAAGGAAAACCGTTGAACTCCAAGTTGTGACAAAATCGATGTGTTGCCAACTACGGGCAAATTTCAAAGATACACGTGACGGTTCGAGTACGCCTCTACAGGACACTGGTGCAAAGGTATTATGCGGAGGCATGAATTTTTCTTCTCAACAACTGCAAAATTTGCGTGTCATTCTTTGGTACAAGCTCTTACTTACCTCGTGACACATATCCTTTAATATCAGGGGACTACGTAATGGTAAAATGATAGGCAATTTTACAGATTTACTCGCATTACTATTGTTGGGAAATAGAATATGGCTAAACGAGTTGACATTGACTTTGAATATTTACTCTTAATAAATCCATAATAAAAATCGCAGCATCATAATTGAAAACAATGAGATTGGAGATAAAAACGTTCTTTCCTACAAAAATGAAAAACCAACGGACATTAAATAAAATAGTACTTTGCTTCATATTAATTAAAGAAATGTACATGTACGCAGATCTAACAATGCAGGAGCGTCAGTTACAATATCGTTCAACTCAGGAATAATAATAATAATAATAATACGAATATAATAACAAACAACAGCAGAAACTTTTGTGAATAATTTAGTTACATAACCTAAGTGCTTCACTACAAAGGAAACGCAAGAAAACGCGTAATGAGAGTGGTAAAATACAAAACAATGAGTTAAAGTGATGACATAAAATAGCCTTAAGCTCTGATTACTTCAACACTTGTGTGTGATGGACGTATCTATGACAAAAAGGACATAACCGCAAGGCTCTACGAGGGATGCGTTAGTTGAGTACATGTCAAGGCTAGCTTTTCACTACCCACTCCTACTCAAAACTGAGTAACAGTATCTAGACCCCACTCAACGAAGAAAATTCAGTCGTGGCTCACAAAATTATTCTCAAACATAATTTAACCGAAGAGGCTAGCTATTAACAACACCTAGAAATGAAGTATTTTTGATCAGATTAGATAAGTCAGCTTAAGCCTCCCTAACCACAAAAAAGGCGTTCCAAAGAGAGGAAGGAGGAAGGCTGCATTTATTATCGAGTTAAGAGAATGCGGAATCTATGCAAAAGATGTGTTCCCACACAAAATAGCGCTTTTGATACAATGGCTAATACAAACTAACACACTAATACAAAGTGCTTGGAGATCACATTTATAAGGTAATAATTAATAACAATCTTGACATACCAACAGTTCTCCCTTAAATCTAAGGTAGTAATATTAGCTAATAAACGACTCCCTTTGAGTGAAAGTTGCAGCAGTGAAGGTTGACGGCTCAGCAATTGCACACACAACACTCAACTAAAGGATAACAATGGACACTTGAATAAACTCAATAATTAAAACCGAATACATACTTAAAACTTTAATTTTTAAAGGCTTCTGGGACCCAATTCGCTTTTAGTTATACACAGCAGGCATGGCATTCATGAGTTTCACTCCTGTGTAAGTAGCATATCACAAGAGTTCACTAATAATTTGTTGAGTTCCAGTTTTAGGAAATCACAGCTTCTAAATGACATGCATTTGTTCCCACCCATTTGAAGATCTGTCTGAGAACGTCAAACTCTGTTGAAATTCTGACAACACTAAAAATAATTAACAGGGAAAAAACACCAAGATGAAAACGGCGATAATAAAAACTGCCCTTAATTTCAAGATAGCCGGAAATCACATAATTGGTTCAAACCTCATTTTGCTGAAAGGAAAGAGCACACAAAGTTATTATCTAGTTTTTCAAATGGTCTTACATGAAAGCAAAATGGCATTATAGCTCCCAACGACCAACGAAACAGGCAACAATGACAACTCGTTCAGGGAACTACAAAGCCTTAGTGAATCAAGAGGTGGTGGAAGTGAGATCGGTTTTGTGACCTATGGTAAGGAATGACTTTGATTACTGCACGTTATTCTAAAAAGACAAGACAGCTCCATCACCACTTAGAAAAGACACGGATATCTCTCGGTTCCTCACAAACTCCCTGGCAAATGAGGTACCCTGCCCGACACATCCAAAACCTACTGAGGAGAGTACAGAAAAACATAAAAATCAACACTGTAGAGATAATGATATTGGATGAGTCAATTTCAACAACTTCTAAAGTAGAATAACCTTTTGGCAACTGGAAGGAGCAGAATTCTTATAAGTTTTCCTCAGGCTCATGTGTTTTATTCGATTCCTTTGACATATTTTATTCGATTCCTTTGACATATTTTATTCGAGTCTTTGTGTGCCGTATTGTGGCAGAGTTTGCAACTTCAGCGGCAAGTGCCTCTGGATATTCAAGTTCATTAGCACTTAGACCGTGCATGTTTTGATAAACTAAGAAACAACAGGTATCACTGGAAGGAATCTAATTTTTTCTGAACCTCTTCTAACTTCCTATGCAAGTCGTAAAGCTCATCCTCATAGAAATGAAGGAGTATGTTCTGAGGAGAGGCCCCACTCTGATGAGAAGCACCACCTTGCGCCGAAGCAGGCAGGTGGGAAGGAGCAGCGACGTGCAGCTGCAGCAGCGCAAGGGGCGCGCAGGCGCGGGAGCGCGTTGACGTGCATGACTCTACGCTCAGCTCGTGCGCCACGCCCCTCAGCTCCTGCAGGGCCCGTCACAAGGCACAACATTATCCCGTGTAGTGACGGCATAGGTACTCTGTCAACGCTTTCCTGGATAGGTTACTTTAGTGACCGCATGGGAACTATGTCAATGCCTTCCTGGATAGGCAATTTCAGTGACGGCATGGTTACAATCTCAACACTTTTCTGGTTCGGCAGTTTTGTGCAATTAAAATAAAAGGCAATTTCAGGGACTGCATGGTTACTATGTCAACGCTTTCCTGTATAGGTAGCTTTGTCCTGTACGGAATATTTGAGTAGGTATATTTAAAGTTTAATAACAAAATTCGATCAGAAATTTCATGAGCTCTTGCATTTATATACAAAAATATATTAATACCTACGGATGTTTTGAATTAAGGACTAGCTGCATAAGCAGAATAAAGTATTAAAATAGTTGTGATTTTGTAAGCCAGGTCAACAATCATAATTTAAACAGACATTCAAAACTAGGCAGCAATTGCCAAGTCCTCACTCGAAATCAAGCTGCGCCAGTAAGACTTGTCATTTAAATGCTGGTCTCCTTGAAATGTGAGCCAGTCAAACAGATGTTAGAAGAACGCGCTGTAGCATATCTGGCAAGTTAACAGGAACACTGAAGATAAACAAGCTACAGCACACCTGGCAAATTTTCAACATTGAAGATGAACAAGCTAGAGTATATCAGGAAGGTAAATAACATTAAAGATGAACAAGCAATATTACATCTGGCAAGTTAACAGCAACATTGGAAATGAACAAGCTACAGTGCACATGGCAAGCTAACAACAACATTGGAGATGAACCTGCAAAGCTGAGGCAGGCGACAGGAGCGGCAAAAGAACAGGGTCGATGAGAGGACGGTGTGAGGTGTAGGCCTTCATTAAGGCGTCAGCAGCATGCCGCGTCACTCCACAGCTCGCCAGCGTTTCACCAGGCCCCAACGCGCCACACTGCCGCAAAAACACGGATTGTAAAGTCGGTTGTGAACAGTTGCACACCAGAGAGAAATGATAAGAGGCTTTAGATTGTAATAGATATTCAGAAAGTAGAGTGAAATGAGCAAAAACTAGCTTGTCACAGAAGAAACAGTACTTGGTATTGTATTTATGTAGCAATGAAGAAGTTAATACTAGTATAGTATGTCAATGGGGGAAGTTAATAAATACTAGTTAATGGAATCTCTCACACAGAATCAGTGCACAAAGTACAGGTTAAAAAGATAAATCTCTCACAGAAAAATGGGAGACTACTTTTAAGTAGAGAAACGAAATAGCTTATATTCATTCATTCAAATAACAAAATCATGCAATGCTTCAACAGAGCCGAATTCTCCAATAAAACATCATTATTATTAATTCTTGTAGGAAAATTAAGGTTGCCTAGCATACAACTCAAGCATTATTCAGTTCTTGGTCAGAAAAAATAGTTAATTCTAAAAAAAATATTTTCAAATGTTACAGTAATTTAAATAATTTAATAACAAAGGAACTTCACTATTACTATGAGATGACATCAAAATCTTAGTTATAACAATAATAAGCTTCTCAACTACCTTCAAAATCAATGCTGCTATGCAGGGAGCAGCTTGCCGCAAAGTTGCGGCAGAGCACTGCAGGCTGGCGAGTAGCAAGTTCTCTTCAGCAGTTGAAAGGGAGAGACTCAGCACTTTGGGTAAACTGCAGAGAAGGAAATCATGAGCATGCACACAGTCCAAACCATACACAATGCAGTACAATGTAAATACTGATAATGAAAGGCATGAGGATTGAGTAGGAATGATGGGATGCTCTTTGAATCATAACACAAGAGAATTTTCTTAACTTAAAATGCCAACAGTAAAAGCTGAAATGTAAATTCTTATACATAGGTTATTTCATCAGAAATTATTCATTGCAATGATCATCCAAGAATCATAAAATAGCAAAATAAAAATGCTGGCAAAAATCCCCCTCTTAATAAATTGAGGCTTATGGTTCATGTTTTTGGCACTAAAATCAATGGGCAAATTAAGTGTGAAATGCTACGCACTTTCTGAATGAGAACATTCAATTTTTTTTCAATCATAGGAAAATTATTTATAAACATTACACATTGAAAACTAAAAAATATTTCAAAAGCTGAATAAATCTAGTATAGCATAATCAGGGTTACTCTCCTAAACAAGCCTCTGCTGCAAAGTAGTTTAATAGACATTTGTAGATGTAGTCAAAGGTATTGCATTGATGTTTGTTGACATTCTTAAAATTTCTAAACACAGTAGGGAGTTTTTCAAATACTTACTTTGAACTGTGGGACCATGGTAAAGGTAAGCTTGACTACTAAGTAACCAAAATTTTTTTGGAAATACCAAAATTGTGCTCAATAAATCATAGCAAAAATTTGGGATATATTATTCTTGCAAGAGCTTTTTTTCAGTTGCTTTCTTTCAGTTATTAGATTAGACTACAAGTCAGTTGAAGCCTTGTTCTCATGAGAGGAAAAATGAAGGCACAATTTACAATAGAATAAGGAAAGGGAAAATCTATGCATAGGGTGCTTTGCCACACTAAGATCTTGACTACAGGTATTTTTTGCAAAATGTTTATTTTGCTGTTACATATTACCTTTATTTTCTACCAAAGCTTTCAGACAGTAACTAAGAAATATTAGTCAAAACTAATCAAAGTACTTTGATAAAATATTTCAAACAGAAAATGGGTATGAAACATTCAAATTTGACAGTCAAAATGAAGGATTGTGGCAATTTCACAATTTTCAAAATTGAACATAAGATTATTTACCACAGTAGTATAATCATACAAAATTTCAGAAAAAGAAATATTAATGAGTCATATTTTCTAATGAGTTGAAATACATTATTAAGTTAATTTCAGAGAGATTTAATTTTAGGTTTTTCCAGAGTTATTTTATTGAATCTACTTTTAACACTTTGACTGCAATGTCAGCTACTGGTAGTACATGGAGGGAATTTTAATAATGCTGCTGACTGACCAGTAGTCACAAACTCAATTTTTATAAATGCCCAATCAAAGCTAAATAAGATCATGATCTAGTTAATATTTGCTAATTCAAAATTACTCACTAGAATTGAGTTTAAATTAGAGATGAATATTGAACTTCAGTTTTATCTGCTGCAGTCAAAGTGTTAACAAAGGAATTTAAATATACTCACAAACTCTTTACCTTTCACCATTTTGGGAGAGTGTTGTAACAAGGGATGAAGTAACATGGTTAACTAGAGAAAGCAAATGCTCCTCAGAAAGACCATTAATATAATTAACACTAGAATTGTTTACAATCATAGCTGTATATTAAAATTTTACCTGAAAAAAATACATAAAAATCAAAGTTAACATTTTCTTCAAAAAAATTATACCAAACAAAAATAGAAAATTGTTTGCAAAATGCAATTTGTAAATTGAACATATAGGAGTAATCAATCTCAACTGAAATTTAAAAAAGAGAATTGAAGATTAATTTATTTAATTTGAATGCTTTCTGAAAAAATACATAGGCAAGAATAAATAAATACTGCACAAAAAACCATTAAGACAGAAAGGCAAAAATTATACATACTCATAAATAAATTTCTGAATTATCTCAAAATTACAGGTGACAGCAAATCTTAATGAATTTCAGCATTATAACAACAACTCGCGTTTCACACTCAAAGAGTTAGGGTTTAGTAAATTTTCAGATTTAATACAAACAGGATGTGCAATTTCTCTGTTAAAAGTTCACAGCCAGCAACCTCGTTTGAAATAAGTGAAGGCCAAAGTAATTGAAGCCATTTTCAAAGCCTAAAATTCTTTGCAAAGATGGCTAAGTAACCAAAGTAATCTAAGGCAAAAGATCAGAAATTTATGGTTCTTTCAATACAATATCAACTATAAGAATAAGACTAACTGCACTTGACTTTAATTAGGATTTGAGGGTCGAGTGAATCCTTGAAGCAAGACTTGAAAAACCCCCGCAAAATTCGGAACTCAAACGCAAGATTCCACTGACATTCGGAGACCTATGTTGTCTTAGATTTTTGTCAAGAAAGAAACAAAGCAAAACCTTTTATTTACATAAAATTTGATACACGGAGTGTAATACATTCAAATGAGTTTTGAATATTTAACACAAAGATCCAAAATTTATAGACAAATTATACAAAGAAGAGTAGACAATAGCCGTGTGATGGATTGAATTTATACTCGAGAGAAATACCTATAGAACAAACCGGGAAAAGTGCGCTGTTTTAAAAACAAGCACAAAGCAGAACGTCACTCTCAAACTCTTTTTTCGTGTATGACAGTATCACGATTTATGAGTTTAGTGTAATAAAAGAAAAACTGTATATGTGAAAAATTGAGTAACATTTCAGCCAGTTAAAGCCTCAAATGAACGTAACAGCTGTTTTTTCGGAAATGCATCCCATCCGCTCACTAAAATCAGCTTCCTCCTTTCTTCGTAGCAAAAAAAAAAAAAATGAAAAATGCTTAGCTGATCTCTTATTGTGACAAATTTCTTGCAGAGAAATAGGAAATCACTACATTTGCTGAGATTAGAATTGTATTAAAGAATGCTTCATTATAATCAAGCCTGATACATTTCATAAACAAAACAAACACACATCGGCATCTACGGATGCTTTATTTCCAATTGAAGCCTGATACATATCACCTTGTACATTGTTTTTTCAAATGCCTTATAACTAACACCAGAACGCCATGCCGCTTTCCCCTGGTCAAGACCAGTACCCATTTCAGACACCGGGGTAGAGTGGAGAATTGTGCTGAGTTCCTCCTTTTCCCAACGTGAAGAAATCACCGGCGGCAATGCCGGGATTGGAACTGCCGACGCCTTCCCGTGAAGGGCGCGTTCTTAACCACTTGGCCGCGGTGACCAGACTCATGACACAATCTACGACTGTATTGCTTGCGGTAGATAAATTGTTTAAATTATTTAAATATGCGTATAAGGATTCAAGCTCAAATTTTGTCTTTACAAAAAATTGTTTTCTTAACCCACACAGTAGGAATAAATTATGTACTAATAATTTGGTATATTAACTGATTAACAAGTAATAAAATAATGAAATAAACTCGTTCATTCAACTAGATGAGCAAGAAATTATACGTAGACAAGATGGGATATTTTTAGCACATCCCATCATTAATTTGAATATATTAACCATTTTCTAAAAAGCTTCTATACTTTGCTAATTTATATTGTGTATTTCGCTCCAAAATTTGAACTAAATATGTGCAATGAATAAAGTTCACACTCAAAAAATTGTTAGTTGAATATGTTTTCATAAACTAACGAAATTTTGATCTCATCAGTGGGACTGATGAATGTCTCAATCATTGTGTGCTAACATCTAGGTATAAAATTTTCTTCAAAAGTTGCGTGTGTTAGCTTGCCACGCTGCCGAACGTGTTGAGCAGATTAAGCAATCGAAGAAGAGTAAATTTTTTTGCTGAAAAACGGTTATTTTTTGGTGATGTCCAGTAGCACATCTGACGTACAAGTAATCCTTTGCGAATTACAGTGAGCGGTTATGAAATCACTGACAACAAATCTAACTACTGTTACACTCCGTTACGCTTTTTGATAGTTCGAAGCTCTACTTAATTCCTACCTTACGATCAGGTTACAAGCGGTAAGAATAGACTACCCAAGATGGACAATAAAACACCCGGAAATCAATAAAATGTTTCCTCTTAGTATAGATATGTTCTTACGGTGAGATTAGTTCGTGCATAAATTGACATTAAATAATTACTGAGAAATGGCATTCCATCTTCTGGCACCCCAGTTGAAAGTCCAAAGTTATTCGAATCATTAGGAAGAATAAAAGAAGTGCTAAACCTCGCCTTCACCGCGACAAATTTATAATGAAAACAATGAGTAATTCAATTGGACAAAGTCCATGTGAGCTTATTCAAAGTTATCTTAATAATTATTACCAAATCATACGTCCTCCTGGATATATTGTAATAAGTGTTTAAATTTTATTTGGATTAGATTATCAGTTAGTTTAAGCCTTCCTATCCATTTAAATGTTATTTAGGAGCTATATAAATTAAGGCATTAATGGTTCCTGGGAGTTTAAATATTAAAGAAATTCTTAAAATCGATTGATGCTTTTCCGACGGCTCAACAACGAAATTGCTTTAATTAGCGCCAAGCTTAATTTTAATTATGACCACGACAAGTTAGAAAGCGTCTTCTTGAATATTACCTGAAAGTGATCTCATTCATTAAAAGATGACGTACTTCGATGTAAATAAAGGCCAATGTACGACCTCAGTAAGTTCGCTCACATTGTCCATCACGAGTCCAACCGCCTGCGCTGGTTTAAGGCTTGGACCCTCAAAGCTCAAGTCCAAAACTTCCGAAGCTTTCCAAAAATTTCAAACCCGAAGAGCCAATGAATAGTCTGACCAAATATCCTCAGCAGTCCTTGCCACCGGTGGTAACACGAGGTTTTAAAATGAGACCCCAGCAGAGGACTGAAAAAAATAGGTTCATGAGGTCAATTGACAAGCTTGATCTACCCCACCTCACGTTTGTTTGATACGTGCTCGTGAGCTAATAAGCTTGATTTGCTTCAGCACCCATTCGATTTTTTCACAGGGAAACTTAGTACGGCTGAGTTAGGGCTGTCGGTAAAAAGGTAGGCGACAAATGTTGCTCACAAACCAGCAGGTTCGAATAACAAAGCTCAAAGATGGCATCTTGGTAGCGAAATTTACTAACGTTCGTCAGGTTTTTATGTGCGGGTTTTTCAGATGCTATCTTTTCGCATAAAGTAATAACTCGCTGAATCTCAACTTACGATGGCGATTTTCGGATTTTGACATTACAGGAACGCTGTTACCAGCACGTGCAATAGGTGGATAGAATTGAGGTCGCGCTAGTCGTCTCAAACTCGTATATCCCTAAAACCTGGAAATATAGCCAAATGATCAAGAGAAAGTTTTAGAATTTAGAAGTTTGTAAAACATTGGAAAATCATACGATTTATATTTGGGTACCGTAAAGTAAATCCGGCAGGGCGAGTTCTAATGTCGAACTGGACACATTGCGAACAATTTTTTTCCTGACCAAGTATGAGCCTGTCACAAAAATTTAAGCAATGAGCAACTGGTATCTGAGTAGGGTAGCCAGACGCTAGGTACTCAAATTTAAATATCTAGCTCCTGGTATTCCGTGACATTTTGTTTAGGCTTTTTGGAACTCGCAAATTTTTTACGCCTTACATGAACCTTATACTTTCTATGTTTTTTCTTTAACTTTTGTTTGAACAACATTTCATCACTCTTTTTAGCAACACAATTTCGGAGAAATTCACGTACTCTCATGCGTTCATAAGCCATTCTTTCTTAGGCGGAATGAAACTTTCGTTGTTCTTTGAATGAACTAACTGCCTTCAACAGTGGAACCCTGTAAAGCGTAAAAATAATTGTGCTTCTTTTCTCCTCCCGCAGAATAAAATTTACAATTTCAACTGTACTACAATCAAAAAGGCCTTTAATTTTTACCGTTAGCCATGCCTCCAGTTATATTATTTTCTACGTTTTCTTAATTAATTTTTCCTTCGAAAAGACGCTCAAATATTTATTATTAAATTTACTTCTCGTTAAACATACCTATGGTGAATTGATCGTAGTTTTAAGAAAAGTTCATGTGTTTGATGGTTTAATTTCGTTTTTCCATTTTGACATCGTTTCAGTGGATGTATTTTCATTCTGTAGAAAGATTTCTTGAGTAGACGGGAATTAGAACACGATGATAAAGTGTAAAAGACTTTATTCACATTTTTACAGTAAAAAGCTTGCAAAATGATAACTGGGTATTCGCCTTACGAATAAAAGCTGTACAAGCAACACTTGTGCCACAAGCTCCAGAATTTAAGCTAGATAATAAATAATTACTTTCTATACGGACCTAATCTAAGAATACTGAGTCAATACTGCATGAACTGTTCAATGCCAATGCAACAGAGCTCACCACACAGTAAGTGAGAGAGAGAAAGCCAAGCGCGCTCGGATGGTGTCCGTGAAACCATAAGTAGAGGAAAAATTATTCCCAATAATGCTTTTATTTTACAAATTTGATCACAATATCATAAGATTTTACGCAAGTAAGGTAAACTAGTCAAATTAAATCAGTTTGCAGCAGCTCAGACGATCTCAGTCGCTTTAGTGTGAATACATGAGTTTTTTGAAGAAAAAAGACACCCCCTGCATTGCTGGCCTGAGGGTTTTTGCGCTCGATTACGAGCCCGTTTCTTTCAGCAGTCTCTCCTTCGCTTTTCTGCGTCACATGACCAAGTCAGTTCATGAATTCTAAAATTACAAGTGAACTATATGTAAAGACTATCATACAAAATTCTTAAGATATCTAAATTATGCCATTCGGAAATATTGCACGTGACCAAGTAATTTAATCGAACAGAAGCTGGATCTTCTGGCACTATACTGCGAAATCGTGTGGAAAAGAATTGTTCAGTGACGTATCTATGATTTTATAAACTTCAATCAACCAAAATCTAAACTTAGAATGTGTTGAGGCTCAAATAACTAGTAGGGTATGAACTTACTAACGAAATGTAATTTTAACTCACCAATCATGTCATTCCGTCATCGAATTTAACATAAGCCAGGAACTAAATTCTACATTGTATAAATAGTTATCGATGGCACTGGGACATTAATGCCTTACCATTGCTAAACTTGTTACGAAAGCAAATTAATAACGCCCAAAAATACTGAAACGAAATGCCCGAAATGTGACACGTAAGTAGTTAATTTTTATTCAGCAGTCATCTGCCGCACCTCGAAAGGTTTGCCTAAGTCATTACTAATTCACAAAACATTTTTAGTATTTTATGATGCTAAGTCTTAAATCTCGCTCTAGTGCTGGTTGAAAAAGGCATGAATAAATTTCTTCTTAGAACAGGTTCGATGTTTCTCACATTCTACCTCCTAAGAACGGTCGAAGGCAACAATGATTGAAAATTCACCAGATTTGGCACTTAGTATTGCTCTTGAGTAGCAATTCTACATCCTAAGAGCACGTCAGATGCTGAAAAATTCATGAAAATAACCTTACAGGGTAATCACACGAAGAAGATGAGCTTCAAGGTTTCTAAAGAGCTTAACTATGTATCATTAGAGTAAATCCTGCGGAAAAACTGCCCCATAATTTCGAGTTTAAAGCGTATCAAAAAGCTGAAACTACTCACTATCGAATAAAAAAGACCAGATTATTTTAATGCCTAAATTGTTGAAACCGAGTTCAACTTTCATTTTTGACACTTCTGCCTTTTGTGAAAATTTTTCCCAGCATCGGAGAGGCGGGGCAGTCCTTGGGGTCGCACTCCATCATGCCGTTGTCGCCACACCTGCAACGGACAAGATTGAAAGTTTAATAATTAGCGTAAATTAAAAGAGTGTAGCTCGACAAGGACTAAGCTAATGATACGTTATTCACTTTTGAAGTACAGTATAAGAGATTAACAAACTGTTCTTTTAAGTACACGGTTCTCTCTATTTGTTTGAAATTGTTTTTGAATTGATAAACACGATACCATCCACTCACTTTAATTTTCCTCCCTAACGTGATGAAATTCCCAAGCTCTTATAACGCGAAAATATGATCGAAATAAATCCAGATAATGAATTTATCAAACGCAAAAACACGTGCTTGATGTTCCACTAAAAATTACTGTATAATTTATAATTAGTCCTCCAACGTCCAAAAACTTGTGTTTTAAATTTTATTCTTGGTTGAGTCTTATTATATTTAATTAACAATCAATGAATATATCAATAAACACTTGCCTGCACTCGAGGCATGGTCCAGAAGCCTCTTCGACAATTTCTCCTGTGTGATAGAAGCGATCTCCGATCTCACACATTACTATTTCCTCAGCCCGCTGTAGGGGAGGATACGTGGGAAGAGGAGTAGTGGTGGTTGTGATACTAACAATGGCTTTTGTAAGAGGACATTCATAGCGTGGGCAACAGAAACCAGGAATCGGTTCTTCAAAACAGCCAGGAACCGGCGGTGGGCAAGACTGCTGCAGGCAAATAATATCCCCTCTGAAACAGAAGCAGAAGTCACATGGGTTGTCGCGCAAGATTTGTTGAGCTGAAACGTAAACCTTTCCGTCGAACATGCAAGCACCAGGCCCTAAGATAAAATCTGGGGTAGTGCTAGGTTTCCATGTAGTGCTCGAAGATGGGAACAATCCTCCTGGGAACGGAGGGAATGCTGAAGTGTAGCCGGTTACTGTAGTTCCAGGTCGAGGGGTCTGATACAAAGGTGGAGGTGAAGTCACTGCGGTGGTCTCCTTTACTTCTGGCGTAGTTGATGCGGGTGTTGAGGGACTTGAGATTTCAGTGGCTGTCGTTGTTTGAGTTGGAGCGGTTTTAGAAGGACTCTCACTGATGGGGCTCTCGTCCGGTTTTTCCGATGGTAGCGAAGGACTGTCTGTTATTTTATCAGTAGGTGCAGTTGTTGGGGATGACTCTACCGTTGAAGAAGCGATGGGACCTTCGGTGCTTTCGCTTGCAACTGACGGTGCCTTAGCATCATCAGGGAGCTCAGTTATCGAAGAATCGATGTGAGGAACAGGAGTTGTTATTGATACGTCCGGTGAACTGATTTCTTCCTCAGAGGCTGCTTTTACAGTAGTTGTTTTTAATGCGGAATCGTCTGAGGGATGAACGGTAGAATCATCACTAGGAGTCTCTTCATCAGTTGCATCAGACGATGTGATGCGAGTTGAAACTACGTCATCGGTTACCTTAGCGTCATCGACACTTTCAGTGGTGGAAGTAAATGAAGAACTTGTAGTTAATTTATCAGCATCAGCGAGAGAAGTTTGAGTTTCGCCCTCTGCTTCACTGGGAGTTACTTTAACCGCTGGTTCGGGTGTAATGCTACTCGTTTCAGGTTTATCCTCATCAACGATACTTGTAGTAGTTAGTTTTCCTGCTGTGTCTTTAGTAGGGCTGATTTCTGGCACTTTGGTCGTATCTGGGCGTTCTGTATGGGTGGCTGGAGCGACCGTTGTATCGCTAGTTTTGACTGGAACACTTGGGTCATCTTTAGGGGTAGAACTCGGGGATGAAGTAACAGGGATTTCTTCTTCTTCAACAACTGCAAAAGTTGGCGTTTCGTCAGTACTGAAAGATAGATCTCCAGCCGCAGGAATCTTTTCAGTTTGATCAATCTTAGCATCTGAAGTTATTCCATCTACTGAAGTTTCAGTAACTTCGGCGGCCGGAGTACCATCAGTAACCCCAACTTTTGGTGACGAGGTAACTGGAATTTCAGGGAAAGTAGAGCGTTTTTCGGTTGTAGTTTCAACAGCCAATTGACTCTCAGTACTCGGTTGATCAGTCTTTATCACCTCTTCTTCATCACGCGTAGAAAGGGTTTCAACATCAGTAGACACTTGTGTTGAATCCTCTTCTCCAGAAATTATGCTTTCAGTCGAAGTTTCAATATCTGTTGTAGTTATTTTGCTTCCGGAAATATCTACTGGAGCTGAAGGAATAGGAGTACTTGACTCAGTGAGGTCGATACTTTCAGTAATGGATTCATCAGTTGGGAGATCCGTAGATTTAATCGTGGATTTTTCAGGAAGACGAGAAGATTCGTCCAGCTCTGGTGCTTTAGTATACTCTGTTTCGAGTACGCTGGGTTCTTCGCTTGACGAGACAGGGTAAAGAGTAGGATCGGAAATATCAGTAGAGTAAGTAGCGTTTTCGTCTGAGATCGCATCAGGAATTTTTTCGCTGACGTCTGTTACCACAGGTTTATCAGTGGAAGAATCTGGTATCGTAGTTGATGCATCTTCAGAAGTAGATTCGTCAACTGCAGACACTGTTGTTTTGGGAGCCGATGTAGAAGAAACTAAAGAATCACTATCGACATCACGCGTTGGTTCCGTAACTGGAGACGAAGTAATCAGCTCAGGTTCAACTTCAGGATCAGTAATCCTCGTTGACACTATTTCTCCATCCTCAGTTATATCATCGGGCTTGTGGCTCGTTAATTTAAGTCCTTCAGTGCTTGTTTCACTAGATTCTTCAAACTTGGTCACAGAAGAAGGCGTAGAACGATCAATGCTTTCTTCGGTCACATCGACCATAGGTTCTTCAGTGCGGTCAGGTTCAATTGCATCTTCCTCGGTAGCCGCAGTCTTATCTCCAGGAACTGTTTTTTCAGTTGTTCCGTCACTTTCCTCTTCAACTGGGACAGTGATGGCATCTGTATCATCAGCAGGCTTATCAGAATAAGCTGATTCAGTTACTGAGGGTACTACCTCCGATTCATCTTCTGAGTCAACCGTTGCGAAGCTTGATCCCGGAATGTCAGATTCATCTGCTTCGGTAGTGGAAATAATTTCGTCACCCTCATCCACTTCTGGAGCCGTAATTCTAGTAGCAATTTCATCAGTATCAGTTACTTTTTCTTCGACAGAAGATGGGGTAGAGCTGGCTGATGGCAATGGCGTGGAACTTACTGATGGCAAGGGCGTAGTTCTGTCCTCATGATCAGTGTCCTTCTCGGTTCCAGTGGCGAAAGTCTCTTCTGAAGTAACATCAGAGACTGGAGTTACAGGTTCCTTTTCAAATGCATCTGGCTTTTCCGTTGCTAAGGTTTCGGGCTTGACTGTTGCCAACTCAGCATCGGTCTCTTGGTCTACTGTAATTCTAGTAGCCAAGTCATCAAGATCAGTTGAAGTTGAGGGCTCAGTCACAGATTTTTCTTCGTCTTCAACTTCTGTCTTTTCAGGCGAACCAGTAGTCAAGCTATCAGTGGCCGGCTTGCTTGTAGGTTTCGTTGTAGAAGTCTCATCTCCTTTGTCGGTGACTAATTCAGGTGCAAAAGTAGTGGCCAGTCCATCAGAAGTATCAGCAGGAAGTGGTGGTGTTGTCTCATCCTCATCTACCACAACTGCTTCCAGCTCTGGTGGGGTGTAAAGCGGAGTTTCCTGGTCGGGGTCTTCGCTCGTGGGGAGAGTGAGCGTGGGATACGATGGAGTAGTTTCTTCTGCAATGAAAGATAGCAATAATTAATATAGAAACATAAGAAATAAAGATAAATTTTACATTATAGATTAAAGTGACGGGTCTCATACTGAGTACATGTAGGGCGAAAATTTGCACGTGAAGTTCATTAGTCAACTCATCAAGAGTTCTTCGTTAGATACATTCTACGATGTTAATTTCTCAAAATAGGTTTGTGTTTTGGTCTGAAAAAGCCATGGAGTTAAGACATCAACACAGTTCTCGTTCATGTCAATATCTAAAAACTGACAAATTTGCTGAACCCGCAAAATAGCTCACTAATACTAACTGTCGAAAAAAACTGTACATCTAAAATTATTCAATGAACATGGTTACTCACGTTTTGTTGCTTACATTTCAATGTTAAGCCCAAAAATGTTTTGAAGCAAATGTGATAATTGAATCAAATTTATTTATTACCAATAGAACGAGAGGTAAAATTCTACCAATGAACTTTATCATTATAATTTCACAATAAGTACTTTTTTGCAGCACCTCTAAAGTATGTTGGTTATGCAAACGAGGTTTGAGTTTTGAAAGTGCAATAAAAGTTTTCCTCATTTACTGTGCGGCGTTAATAAAAAGTTTTTTACTCTCTGACGGACAATAGATAAAATAATTCGAAACCTTATTTGCTAGAGTACTAAGAAGGACTTCGTGCGAAGAAAGTGTTTAACCTTTTTTTTTTTAAGAAATTTGTGGCTGCACTTAAAATTTACAGTGATCATCATTCATTGAAGTTTCATTCATCTCAAATTGCTATCGCAACAAAATCGGTGCCTACATCAATATGAATTAATATGCATGTTTACACTTCATGAACGAGTTTGAGCATCTACATGATAATCATACCACTAGAAACCTCCTTTTGATACTACAAAAGAATACATAAATAATTGCTGGTCCTAACGAGACACTCACGACATTCGTAAGTCGAAGGACAGCATGCAGCCTCAGCTTGGTACACTGGGGAGCAGTTTGGACCTGGCACCCCGCAGTCAATTTCGGCGCAGACGATCACACCGTCGATGCAGTGGCAGTCCGTGCAAATGGTCGGGCTTGGGACGGGCTCTCCGTGGAGGAATTCTTTCTCGTCTTTCATGCAGCTGGCTTCTCCAGCGCCTTCCGTGCCTGCTGAGGGTGCTGCAATGGAAATGAACTGGTGATCATCTTTAATAATCAAAACTTGTAACAAACTTTAAACAAGATGCTACAGCTACGGTATTGCTCACAACTGAAGGGTCTTTTTCATTTTCAAAACTTAGTTTCGTGAATCGGGAAATTTATGAGATGCTTACTTCGTGTTTTTTCTAGTTTGCATTATTGATTCCAAAGTCATGTTACGCCCAAAGGAATTTAGCGGGAGTGCTTTGTTTGAAATTCCGAAGGAATGGAACAAAGTTTATTTGTCTTCATCCTCTGAGAACCTTACAATAAATTTGGATTGCCAATGTTTCCGTTGGAATCCGGAAAAGACAACAATTAACTTCGGCCGGGAATTTATATGCTAGTTATATATAATTTCGAAACAGTAGCTGGCTACTCCATTCACTTATTTTACATTTTACTTTTACGTTAACAGAATATAAATGCTGATGTTGATGGGAAATTGGTCAGAAATTTAATTAAACTTGTAAGCAATAATTTTAAATAGAAATTGAAATGCCTTCAGGGCAGGGCATCTTCATTACTTGACAGCAAGTTCTTTCGCGTTAGTAAGAAAAAATTACTCCCATCATTTTTGCTCGTTTTTATACTCACGGCAGCTGTAAGTCGGGCAACATTGGCCTTCGTCATAGTTGGGCACAGGTGAACATCTGAGGAATTGCGGAGGAGTTGGAGGACACGATTCTCGTTCACATTTCACCGAGCCGTTGGAGCACTTGCAGCTGTGTTGGCAGGAACTGAAAGCAGGCATAGAATCCCCATCGCTGTAAACTGTTTCATTCATCTGGCATGGAAGTGCTTCCTCGTCTGGGATAATTGTGGTCATTCCCTCCAGCTCTTTATCATCGACATCAGGAGCAGCCGTTGAGAGACCATCTTCAGATTCATCACTGGGCGACAGTGTCGAAGACTCAATCGTGTCCGTGACTTCTTGGATGGTTTCACCCACTGGAGTACTTTCTGTTGTTTCTTGATCTGGAGCAGCTTCAGTAACTCCATCTCCATAAGTTTCAGTACCAGCTTCTGCGATTACGGTAGAAGGACTTGAAGGGATGCCAGCTTCACTCGAAGGCTCCGTTACGATTTCAGGTTGTTGTTCGGTTGTTTCTTGATCTGGAGCAGCTTCAGTAACTTCATCTCCATAAGTTTCAGTACCAGTTTCTACGCTTACGGTAGAGGGGCTTGGTGGGATGCCAGCTTCACTCGAAGGCTCCGTTACGATTTCAGGTTGTTTTTCTGTCGTTTCTCGATCTGGAGCAGCCTCAGTAACTCCATCTTCATAAGTTTCAGTATCAGTTTCTACACTTACGGTAGAGGGGCTTGATGGGATGCCAGCTTCACTCGAAGACTCAGTTACGATTTCTGGTTGTTTCTCCGTTTCTGCGCTAGGATCTGTAGATGTTTCAGTTACCCCATCGGCAGGAGATAGTGTCGTTCTTGCAATTTCTGATGGTGATAGAGTCGTGGAATCTGTAGTATCTGTGCTTTTGATCACAGGACCTGCTTCCTCTGGGTCGTCAGTGGGAGATGGTTCAGGAGAACTTTCGGGCTGACTTGGCGTTTCAGCTGTTGGCTGTTCAGTCGTTTCATCTTCGTCATCTAATACTGAAAACTCAACCGGAGATGAAATTGGTAACTCAGTGGTTACAAGTGCTAGTTCGTCAGAGGTTTCCACTTCATCACCTACTACTGGAGCTTCCGTGCTGGATGGTTTTTCAGTACCTGTAACTTCTGGAGTTTCAGTCAGAGGTTCTTCAGGCTTAGTTTCAACTGAACTGCTGGTCACAACTTCAGGAGATTTTTCTGTTGTTTCAGAGTCGGGTTGCGTAGACTCAGCAATTGAATCAACAGCACTATCGGGTGATTCAGTAATGGAGTCAGTGTCACTTAAGGTTGTTGTTTCGGCAGCTGCTTCGTCCAATACCGATGTAGTTTCAGTCGCCTCTTCGGCAGCAGATTCTGTAGCTGATTCAGGGGCTTCTTCGGCAGCAGATTCTGTAGCTGATTCAGGGGCCTCTTCGGCGGCAGATTCTGTAGCTGATTCAGAGGCCTCTTCGGCGGCAGATTCTGTAGCTGATTCAGGAGCCTCTTCGGCAGCAGATTCTGTAGCGGAGTCAGGAATCTCTTCGGCAGCAGATTCTGTAGCTGATTCAGGAGCCTCTTCGGCAGCGGATTCTGTAGCGGGGTCAGGAGTCTCTTCTGGAAGACTTTCAGCATCTGGGCTTTCTGTTGTTTCAGCGGGACTTTCCGTTTCTACCGCGTCCTCAGTAGCAGTTTCTGGTGAGCTAGTTGAGTCATCTGTGTCCGGAACGGTTGTGCTGCTTTCGGTTGATGTTTCCGTAGGAGTTTCTCCAGCTAAAACGAATAGTAAAATAAAAATCAATATTGTAATTGAACATTCCCTAAGGCATGTACATAGTTTTCTAAGTCAGTAGCACGTTTACCCGTGGACTGATTTTGGCATTTTATATTTTCCAGTTTGCCTTATCGATCACAAAGTCATGCCATGCATCACCCATGAAGGAATTCAACGAAAGTTTTGGTTTTCAAAATGAAAAGAAGAACCAATGTAAGAGAGAATATTTATTGATGCAAACGTTTCGAAATATAATTAGTCCATCTTCAATGCTGGAAAAAAATAACATGTTTTTACAGACGAGAATGAGATATTTAAGGCTTGAATCATTTCAAAGCAGTTTTTTGTTCGATACTCACGGCAAAGGAAGGACGGGCAGCATTCTTCAATGGAGGGAGGCATTGGCGTGCACCTAGCAGATGGAACCTCGCACTCTAGGGTGGCACAGACAATCTCGCCTTCAATGCAGTGACAGTCCGTGCACACGTTGGTGCTGTTCACGTACTCGCCATCCATATAGGAAATTCCGTCTTTTTCGCAAGAGGGTTGCTCTGTTTCGGCAGGTTGAGCTGTCGAATCAAGAGAATTTTTAAACATGTTAATGCTGCAAGTTAATGATTATAAATGGGTTCATATTTTAGCTTTTCTGCTCATTCTCATTGATTGTGAATTATATCTCTCAAACAATGAATGGAAAACGTTCGACTTCAGCAGTTATTTCTAAGATACTTACGACATTCATAGGACGGACAACATTCATCCGTGCTGTTGCGGACCACCGAACATCTCAAAATGGACGGTGGTTTTTCAGGGCATTTTTTCAAAATGCACATTACTTCTCTCGCTTGGCAGGAACAAGACTCCTGGCAAGAATTTTGCACAGCAACAGCTTCCCCATCTTCGTATTCGATTTCGTCCACAACGCAAGCGTTAAGCGCATCACTACTCAATGGCGGCAATGTTGAAGATTCTGCGGCATTGGTTTCATTTCCTTGGGGCGGAGCAGGGGTCGCTGCCGTGTCACCCATATCTTCAACTGTAAAGACATTGGTATTTACATTAAAGTATTTTGCATAGTATTTTACATCAGAATATTTTCTAAAGTATTTTATACTAAATTGAATGCATTCGACAAGTAATGTTTTGTAAATTATTTTAAACGTTAATCAATGCTATTTTTAAGAAGCAAGGTTATAAATATCTCGATTTGTTAGCCAAAATAATTGCAGCCCAAAGTCGTGTATTTCACGTTTCTTACCGCAATCGTAAATTTCCGGGCAGCAAATTGCCTCAGGCACCGATGCTGGAGTACAGCGAGGGCCTGGAGCCTCACATTCAAGGGTCGCGCAAATAATTCTGCCGTCAATGCAGGAACAATCGGAACACAAGTCGCGGCTTGGTACGTGTTCGCCATCGACGTACTCGACCCCTTCCTTGAGGCACGTCGGACCAGAAGTGGTCGATTCAGTTTCATTCGCTGGAAATGCAAAAAAAAAAAAATTAATTGGCGCTGGAAGAAGTTGCTTTAATAATATACTTTTCATTAAAAAATTGCCCAATGAATCTGTAGAAAAAAAATCGTTTTAAAATACTTACGGCACTGGTACGTCGGGCAGCAACCATCTGTGTTTTCTACATTACAGCGTAAGAACGCAGGAGGAGCCGGAGGACATGCAGTCTTTCTGCATGAAACTTCTCCGGAACTACAAACACATCTGTCTTGACACTCGTTCGGAGGAATATCATCGCCATTTTGATACTCAATTCCGTTTACTGAACATCCCTCAAGATCAATTTCAGAGGTTGATGTGGTTTCTGGAGCATCCGTTGTTTCACCTGGTCCAGTGTCAGTGGAGGTTTCTGGTGCTTCAGGAAGGATCGAGGCGTCAGTGCTAGCTTGATCAGGTTCTTCAGTAGACTCTGGAACTACGGGGGCTTCGGTAGATGCAGTATCCTCTGGTGCTCCGGTAGACGCAGTATCTTCTGGTGCTCCGGTAGACGCAGTATCCTCTGGTGCTCCGGTAGACGCAGCATCTTCTGGTGCTCCGGTTGACGGAGTATCCTCTGGTGCTCCGGTATCCTCAGCTACCTCTGGTGCTCCGGTAGATGCAGCATCTTCTGGTGCTCCGGTCTCCTCAGCTACCTCTGGTGCTCCGGTAGATGCAGTATCCTCTGGTGCTCCGGTAGATTCAGGTTGCACCGGCGCTTCCGTTACATCTGAGTCACCATCTTGAGGTATCTCTGTCACAGCCTCGACTTCAGGAACACTTTGTTCATCAGTCACGTCCGAGGGAGCTTTAGTTTCGGTCTCTGGTTGGCCAGTTGTGAATTCACCTTCAATAGCAGTCTCAGGAGCTGAAGTAACGGGTGCAGTTTCAGAAATAGGGCTGGTTGAGGATGTAAACTCATCTGTATCTTTTGGACCAGCAGTAGCAACGGACTCAGACCCCGGAAGAGCATCGTCTTCGGTCGTGTCAGTTGGCTGGATGGTGTCTCGAGTCTCAAGGACTTCATCCAATGGCTTGTCAGTATATTCCACATCAGGCACAGTTGGAATTGAAAGTGATGGTGTGGGTTGATCATCTGCAAAAGCGAGAGAGTGCAGAATAGTTAGTTTGTTCGTATGAATATATAAATAATAGTCTAGCTGTAATTTTGAATAAATATACAGTTCCATGGAAATAATAATTTTAGCACGTAAATGAAATGAACTTCATCACGTAACTCACCACACTCATATTTTGTAGGGCAGCATTCATCATCTGAATTTTCTACGGCCGTGCAGTTCTCGCCAGGGGGAATGCACTCAAGAGCTGAGCACAACACTCTGCCGTTTGAGCAGAAACAATCTTCGCATTTATTTTGGCTCTCAACAATTTCGCCGTCCTTGTATTTTTTATCATTCTTAATGCAGCCTACAGTAGGCGCAGCAGTCGTCGGCACATCGTCTTCCGTATAATCTGTGGCGCGAGTAACTTCGGTCACATCTGCTGCCGGTGTTGTGGCAGGGGTATCTGTTGATGTCTCTCCAAGATCTGCACAGAAAAATGTTCGCTAGTTTTTAATAAGAAATAGCTGCCAGAAAGTTTTCAAAGAGTAAAGGGCTGCTCATAGAAAAACCCACATTGTCAATGCACCTTTATTGTTAAATTTTAGAAAGGTGTGTTACTCAGTTAAACTCCTCAGTGTTTTGTGCTTATTAATTTTCAATGTTGAACACTAAACTCAGCTTCTTTATTGAGTGATGAACTTACCACAGCGATATTTTTCGGGGCAGCATCCGTACTCAGACTGACGAATGGCGTAGCAGTTGGGTCCTGGGATCGGGCAGTCTATAGTCGCGCAAACAACTTCGCTGTCGATGCAGTGACAATCTTTACAGATTGTTCCACTAGGAATGTACTGACCATCGTTGTATTTGGTGCCGTTGTACTCGCATCCTCCCAAAGTACCATTCGCCGATGGCAGATCTGAAATTAATCCAAAAAGTATGGTATTAGATTAAAATTGGTACCTAAGTTAACTTAATGTTGTTTCGCTTAGCCTACTCTAAAGACATAAATCAGTGTAACTGCTGTCAGTTGAGTAATATTATAGAAATACAAAAGTAGAGAGTCATGAGGTTTTTTACGAAAAGTTGGCGGAAAAACTTTTGCATGCGTGAACATGAGACTCCTGCTCTTCTATTTATATCATCACACAAATTTAGTGCACTAGTTTTAATTGTTGTGACTCGTGCCGGATTGTTCACCCAAGTAGAAAGGCAGCGTTGAATTTATATGTCCATCGCTAATAATAAAATTTTCACCCGACACCATTTATGATTTTTCTGGGCTAAACTATTCTTGTGTATATCACAAATTCAAAACTCACCGCAGTCGTAAGAGGGACAACAGCTATCAGTTTCCACTTGCGTGCATCTGAAGAACGCAGGTGGGGATGGCGGGCATGCTGTTTGATCGCACTGGACCGTACCATCTGCGCAGACGCAACTTTCTTGGCATGAGTTCGAGACAGGTACACTCTCACCATCAGAATAAGTAATTTCTTCTACGATACAATCTTTCTCTTCTGAAGGTAATGGAGTAGTTTCTTCCTTGCCTGCGGTGGAAGTTGTTGATTCGCTTTCATCCACTGATGGCGTACTTGCGTCAGAAATTCCTTCAGGCTTTTCAGCAGAGGGTGTGGTAGGCTGCTCCGGCTGGGACTCAGAACTAACACCTGTCTCGGGCACGCTGGTAACTTCAGGGACGATATCATCAGGATAAGATTTAGTAGTGGTATCAGTCACATCGGCTGTTTCTGATTCTTCAGGAGCTGTTGAAGGACTGGATGTTTGTGTACCACCATCTATAACACCAATGGTTGTTTCACTCTCATCTGCACCTGAAGGAGTTGTTACTGGAACCAATTCTTCAGGGCTAGTAGATTCAGGTTGCTCCGAGCTTACAACAGGGCTTGTTGTCACGCTCGATACATCTGCTTCACTAGGCTTTTCAGTTGCGCTCTCTTCAACTGTCGCAGACGTAGTATCATATGAAGGTGTTTTATCATCGACGGATGACACTGTAGTGAAATCGTCTCCAGTTTCCCTTGTATCAGATTCTGGGACTGTCACATCGCTCTCTATTCGGTCATCGTCAGTAATTCGAGTTGATATGGGATCCACGGAATAAGGAAAATCATCGGTTGATACGGTTAAAGAGGGGTCAGCTGAAAAAAACAGAAAAGATCATTAAATAATGAATTAAATTCATTTCATGAATATTGGCATCAACTTTTGATTATCATCGCTCGGTCTACAAAACTCAATGCTTACCGCATGAATAGCGAGTTGGACAACAACTGCCTTCAGGGATCTCAATAGGTAAACAGTTTTCTCCTGGAGCTTCACAATCAATTGTAGCACAGACGACTTCTCCTTCTGTACAGTAACAGTCCGTGCAATAACTTGAGCTGGGCACGTACTCTCCCTCAGCAAATTCAGTTCCGTTAACTTTGCAATTCTTAGATGAAGTTGGGTCCGGTTGAATTTCAGCTGAAAGTCAAAAACACAAAATTAGACGTGTTTAATTGGAACTTCAAAACTTAACTCAAGCTTCATATTACATCAGAAAAGTATGCTAAATTTATCTTACAAGATACTTACGGCAGTCATACGAAGGGCAGCACTGATCAGGTTGATCAATCGGAGCACATCTCAAGAAAGCTGGAGGGGCTGGAGGACACGCTTGAAGTTCACACCTAGCTACTCCTTCGATGCAGACGCACATCTCTTCACAGGGAGTAGATGAAGGGATGTCGGTGCCGTTAGCGTATACAACTTGATCCTTGATGCAAGATCCCTCTTCCAGAGCCGGGGTAGTCGAAATGACTTCTTCTGGGGCTTCATCAGTTACCAATGATTCGGGTTTGTCAGTAGTTTCCGTCAGAGGTGTTGACTCAGATTCGGTTTCTTCGATTTCAGAAACAGCGGGAGAACCAGGAAGGATGGTTGAACTTTCTTGCTGTGGAACTTCCGTTTCAGTGTCAGAAATTGACGTCTCAGTGACCCCTACTTCGTATCCCTCCGTAGCGACAGCGGCATCACCATTAGTCGCAGTGTCCGTAATTACTCCGTCGGTGGTTTCATCCACAGAAGAGAAGGTCAAGTCTGGAGTGTAGTCAGTTTCAACATCGAACGTTGGTGAGACATCTCCTGAAAATAAACAGTAAGTGTGAATTAATACACATTCAATGATCAGAAAACACGATTCAATGAATAAAATTCACAGACCTATGTATATTTTCTAAGAAAATGAAACTAAAATAAATAAGTTGACAGTACAGTATAAACTTACTGCAATCGTAGTCGGTGGGGCAGCAGCTTCCCTCTGGGATGGCATTAGGGATGCAGTTAGGACCTGGGGCCCGACATTCTAAGGGGGCACAAGTCACCGCTCCATCAATACAATAACAATCTGAACAATGATCCGAACTTGGCACGAGCTCTCCACTTTGGTATTGCAGGCCGTCTTTCTCGCAGCTGCTTGCTTCAGTTGCATTTACAATTCCGCTAGCTGTTGAGATAAGAAAAAAAGGCTTTAAATATCCACGATTACAAATTTTAAAACTCAGGCGTTTTATTACAAAACACACCAATGTGAGGATGTTTTTATCAAGTAGTTTGTTTACTCACGGCAGTCATAGCTGGGGCAGCACTGGTCAGGTTTCTCTTGAGCAACGCAGCGCAGGAAAGCTGGCGGTGATGGCGGACAGGCTAGCAGCTTGCACTGAACTGAGCCGCTTGCACACTTGCAGCTCTCTTGACACGAGTTCGAAACGGGTACAGACTGGCCGTGCGAGTACGTAACGCCATCCTTCACGCAAAGTTGGTCTTCCTCCTCAATGCTTGGTGAAGTCGATGGAAGCGATCCATCGTCCGTGGGCGCGGGAGTGGTCACTTGCTCACGAGCTGGATCTCCTTCAGCTGAGATTTAGGAGCGCGTTAAATATTCGAAAACAAATAAAAAATACGTCTAATAGGCGTAGAAACTTTCACTAGACCAAACAAGGCGAGAATTAAAATTGCAATATCGAGTAAGCCAATACGCTATCATTAGAGTGTAATACTTGGATGTAATTTTCAATATACTCACTGCATTTATATTCGGTGGGGCAGCATTTTCCAGGAGGAATATCAAGCGGTGTGCAGTTCCCGATTGGCTGTTGGCATTTAATTTTTTCGCAGATAACTTCAGAGTCAATGCAGTAACAGTCAGAACATTCGAAGGAGGTTGGGACGTACTGTCCGTTTTGGTACGTTTCTCCGTACTGTTCACAAGTCAGAGATGGGTCTCCACCTGGACTTACATCATCTGGAATATCAGAAATATTCAAAACAACTATTCATGCGCGTCTTTAAAGCAAGAATTAATTTTCATTCATAGAATAAAATTGACAAGAAATGCTTAAAAATGTTGTTCTGCAAACATAAAAGCGGATGAAGTTTTATTTAGAATTGTAAGAAAATGGGTTGAGAAAGTGGAATATTGCACATTTAGTCCAATTAAGATAGTGTAATCGTTGGAAAAACCTGTCACTCACCGCAAGTGTACGAAGGACAACACTGCTGGGGTTTGACAACAGCTTCGCAATTCAGGTGCTGTGGTGGCGGCGGTGGACACGCAGGCTTGCTACATTCAACTAAAGATTTATTGCAGATACATTTTCCTTGGCATTTCCGGAACGACAACGAAAAAATCACCTCTCCATCAAAATAGATTGTTCCATCGACGTTGCATGTATCTGCGAATAAATCAGGAGTTGATGGTTTTGAAATTGATTCCGTGGTTTCTACTTCCTGATCTGCGCCGATGGTTGTTGCCTCAGGCTGACTGGCAGGGCTCGATGTAGAGCTGTCAATTTCAGGAGTGTAACCTACGGATGGAGATTTAGTGGCAATTTCATCAGTGTCCTCGGACACAGATGTTGAAGTACTCAATTCAGTCTCTTCTGAAGGGTCAGTTCTCGTTGTTTGGACAGATGACGTGACACTTGTGTCATCGAGGGGTGCTTTCGTTGGTTTGGCTGTTGAAAGTTCGTCTGGGGAACCTGAAATTCCTTCTGTGACACCTTCTTCGAATTCATCATCAGTGGCACCAGTGACAGCATCGGCGCTGACGACGGAAGCTTTTGTTGTTGAAATAGTTTCAGTTGTTGTCGAGAAAGCTGAAGAGTCATCTTCAGTAGCAGACGTTTCTTTGGGAGGAACTTTGTATAAAGTTGAGTCTCCAATATCTGGCACAGTGTCGGTAAAACGGATATCGTCTTGCGTCGGGTTCGCGGTCGTAGCTGAATCGGTCGATGGAGTCTCCACGTCTTGTTTTGCAGTTGTGACTTCCATGTCACTTGGACCTTCCGGTAGGAGAGTGACTGTCGCAGCATCAGCTGGGACGGAGGCAGGTGTCACTGCATCACTCGTGGTGACCGCGTCTACAGGTACGACATCTGTTTCGCCAGGAAGCTCCGTACTTTCTTCTTCAGGTTTGGGTTCTATGGTCGCAGTAGTCTCATCGTCCTTCTTTGGAGTGGTAATTTTGTCAGTCGTAACTGAAGGCGTCGTTTGGTCATCAGAATCAACGGTGTCTCCAGGTGTTTCGGGCTCCTTTTCGCGAATGGGAGTTGTTTCCGTTACTGCTGAAGGCGCTGATGAAGCAGCAGTACTTGTTCTGTCATCAAGAGTACGTTCAGTTGTTACATAGTCACTTACAGCGGCCTCTTCACCAGTAGTCTCATCTTGAGGAGAAGAATACTTCACTTCAGTTGAAATTTCCAATTCAAGAGGAGCCTCTGTTGTGACGGCAGTATCAAGACTCACGTCCTCTTCAGGTGAGACCGAATCTGCTGTTGAAGACTCGTCAGTTTCAGGTAATTCTGTAGCTTTATCGTCCTCCGATGGCAAAGAGGCTTCGGCCGTTATAATTTCAGAAGAATATGCTTCAGTAGTCGATTCTTTCGTACCAATGATCGTAGTTAACGGCGCTTTTGTTGTTGATCCAATGGATTCAATCTCCACTGTAGTTGCCGTATCACCATCTTGACTTTCTTCCGGTTTCGTAACTTCAGAAATTCTCAGATCAGGCTCTGTTGTCAAACTAGGATCCACTGAGTCTTCTTCGGTTTTATCAGGTTTTTCATCTGACTCCGTTGTTTCACTGTGAGGAGCTTCGGTGATAGTTTGATCCTTCAACATCTGGGGTGTTGTTTTAGGATCACCTTCATCGATGGCTACACTTGGCTCAGTCACTGTGCCATACGTGTGTTTAGGATCTTCCTGAGCAGTCGAATCTGCTTGCATTTCAGGCTCACTTGAATCAAGTGCGGCACTAGTTGTAGAGACAGGGCCTGGAGTTGTGGCTGACTCAGAAAGTTCAGGAGCGCTCGAATCTTCTGATACTGTAACTTCAGCTGCGGAAATTTTGTCGGTGACGCCAGCAGTAGTATCCCCCAGAGTAACACCTGGTTCACTTGCTTCGTGCGGGAAAGTTACTGCCTCGATTGACTTGGGAGTCGTCATTGCTGCATCAACTTCTGGCTCTCCAGGAGATGAAGTTTCATCTTCAGATGTCTTGGTTGTGGAAATGTCAGTTGTATCCTTGACGGTAGTGTCGGAATCGCTTGGTTTTGGTGTAACTCTTGCGTCGTCGACCATTCCAGGTGAAGTATAAGTTTCTGCTGCCTCAGAAATGGCAACATCTACAGGGCTAGTAACTCCACTTTCAGGAGCCTTTGCCGTAACAGCTTCAGTAGTTTCCTCTGGACCAAGTTCTGGTTTACTTGAATCCTCTGAGACGCTCGTGGTTTCGACGGGCTTAGCAGTTGTAGCTTTTGAGGCTGCAGAATCGTCAGGGAAGGTAATATCCTTTTCGGGAGTCTTTTCAGTGGCAGAATCAATGGAGTCGTCTGGCGAAATTTTACTAATTTCAGAAGGAACGGGGCTACCAGTGAATTGATCGTCATCTGTCACTGATGAAAAAACAGGCGAAGTAGGCATCACGACTCCAGTTGCATTACCTGTTGAGGAAATACGTTTTAAATTCATTGAGGTGTTTATTGTAAATATGTTTTATAATAATTCAGGTGCGATATTTTTAGTTACGGACGCTACAAATGAAAAAGGAAACTTACTGCAGTCATAGGAAGATGGACAGCACATTTCGTCTCCTCCTTGGATGGGGACGCAGTTGGGACCAGGAGGAACACACTCCATCTCAGCGCAGACGACTTCACCTTCGACACAACGGCACTCTTCACAGTTGTTGAAGCTGGGCACGACCTCGCTGTCTGAGTAGTCAATGCCGTTGAATCGGCAACCTGATTCTGCATCCACTGCTGGAGGAGCTGCAAAACGTAATCATTTTTTACTCCGATATTAAAAAATTAGGAAACTTTCCAGAAAAAAAGAGTGACTAACTGAGTTTATAACAGTTTTTGCGAAGATAGTCACGTTACTTACGGCACTCGTATATAGGGCAACACTGGGTCGCATCTTCAATCTGCACACATCTGAGGAAGGCAGGAGGAGGTGGTGGACATGCCTTTTGGATGCAACGGACGTCTCCGTTCTTACAAGCGCACGTTAAATGACAAGCATTTGTCGCTGGAATGATGGAGCCATCTTCGAATACCTTCCCATTCTCAGTACAAGTTTTACCATACGTTTTATCTGTTGATGGTTTTTCTGTCATCATCACAAGATCTCCGACATCAGGAGTTTTCGATGCTGGAAGAGATATAAAAAAATCCAAAATTAAAATTGAGCACTAAACGGGTTCAGAATCGCTCTCCACACTTTGCTCGCCCCAAAAGCCTGTTATCTTCTAAATTAAACAGTAAGAGCCCTGCTTTCGAAACACACCACAATAATTCTATAAAATTAAAAATAAAAAACCAGCAGACATGTTACAGCAGTGCTGAATCGATGTTCATTATGTTTGGTGTCATCGATATTTTCGAAATGGCATTGTAGAGGATGATCACATTTACGACAAAAATTACTGTCATTGATATTTGAATTGCTGTATTTATTTATGCACTTACGGCACTCGTATTCTGTTGGACAACAGCTATCTTCCTGGCGCGGGGTAGCGACGCATCCCGCGGGTGGCGGCACGCACTCCCTCGCAGCACAGATAATTTTACCCTCAGTGCAGAAGCATTCGTTACATGCGTTGTCGTCGGGCACTGTGGCTCCATCTTCATAAATCGAACCGTCTTTTTCGCACGTGATGTCAGGCTGTGGTTCAGCTGTTGGAATAAAATGATTATTATTAGAATTTCTCGCAGGAGAAACATTTCGTGTCGCACGTGTTCCTCGTTTCAAAGCGTTACATTATTGATTGGGTTTAATTTATATCATTCATGAGTGAAAACAATTCATGATCAATTTAAGATTAAAATGAGATAGTTTACTTACGACAGTCGTAACGAGCGCAGCATTCTCCAGAAATTTCGGCTGGCGTGCATCGTAGGAAAGTAGGAGGCGGAGGTGAACAAGCCTTGAATTTACAAACCACAACACTGTCACGGCACACGCAACTCTCTTCACATGCTGAAGTGGTCGGTACAATATCTCCATCAGCAAAGGTTACTCCATTCATCATACAGTCTCCTTCACCTGGTATTCCAGGAGTTGTAACCTCAGGCATGGAAGAAATCTCAGTGATCTCTTCAACTGGTTCTTTTTCTTCCACTGGTTCCAGAGAGGGCTCTGTCTCGGTCACGGAGGCATTGGCTGGTTTCTCGCTTGAAGGAAGAGAAGTTGTACTTTCAGAGGGATCTTTGCTGACTGTTGTAACCCCAATAGTACCTTCAGTCGTGAAGCTATCAACTTCTGTTTCTGGTGAAGTTGAAACTTCCCCGAGAGTTTCTTCATCAATTTCTGTCACTGGCTGGGCAGATGACTCAGAGTCTTTTTCTGTGACAGGGTATTCGGGTGGTTGGCCAGTTGAAGCAGTTTCTTCGACGGCGCTAGACGCAGAAGGGTCTGTTACTCCGGATTCTGAGGAAGGTGCAGGGCCTGGAGATGTAACGCTAGCAGGCAAAGGTTCAGCTGTGCTCAACGTGTCATCGGTAACTAGCAATTCTTCTGGCGATTTTGTTGTATCGTCAGATTCTTCGGTTGTAGTAGTGTCTTTGAGTTCTTCCTCTTGATCGGCGGCTGTGCTCAACGTGTCATCGGTAACTAGCACCTCTTCCGGCGATTTTGTTGTATCGTCAGATTCTTCGGTTTTAGTAGTGTCTTTGAGTTCTTCCTCTTGATCGGTGGGTGGTAGAGGCGTTGACGATGTGGCAGTTTCTTTGGCAGATGAGTCAGTTACTCCGGTTTCTGCAGGCGGTGCAATGCTTGGAGATATGACGCCGGCAGGCAAAGGTTCAGCAGTGCTCAGAGTGTCATCGATATCGAGCAATTCTTCCGGTAATTTTGTTGTATCGTCAGATTCTTCGGCTGCAGTTGTGTCTTTGAGTTCTTCTTCTTGATCGGTGGGTGGTAGGGGTGTTGATGATGAAGTTTCTGCATCAGTCGTGAATTTAATCTCAGCTTCAGGAGATTCTGGATCATCAACTGGATCAGTTTGAGAAGTTTCTTGTGGAGTTATTCTTGTAAGTACTGAATCGTCATCGGTTGAAACTGGCCCGTACTGAGGTGAGTCATCAGTCTCAGAAATAGTTGGAGCGGCTGTCGACGGTTCAGAGATTTCAAGTTCTTCAGGATCACGTTCGTCAGTTGGAGCATCAGGAATGGTAGTGGTAGCATCTGCTGACCCGTCAGGTAACATGGTCGAGGTTTCAATTTGATCCGCTGTAACGAGTACAAATAGCATTGACTAAGTGCAAAACGGGAAAGAACGGTAATAAAGCAGACATATTGAAATTGAAAGGCTTATTCGTTCCATAAATTAACAGCCATTAAGACATCTGAGACAACTTGTCATGAAAGCGAATGGGAAGAATAGTAGCACAATTTATAAGTCAAACGTTCGAAGCCTGTGCTCATTTACACAACGTAGTACATTTTACTATTCAACATGACTTCAAACAATGAAAGCATTCCTTCATTCAAGTGCAGAGTGAATTACTTCTTCACTTTTCATCACATTAATTCGTTTTCGACAAATGCTTGTTTTTTGTATATACAGTTAGTACGCAGTATCCATCATCGTTGTTTCAGACTAGTTGATCTAATAACTTTTGGGTTGTTAGAACGAGGAAACATGAATGTATATATCGATGTTTACTCTACCATTTAAATTATAATTCATACATCCAATAGAACACTAGGGTAAAATTTATGGAAAGTAAGCCTGTGAAAAACAATTCGAAAGTTGCGGCTTAACTTCTTCGATAAAACAAAACTTACGACAGTCGTAGCCCTGAGGGCAGCATTGTCCCGGTAGAGGTGGTCTGGGCACGCAACCTTCTTCGGCCTCGTCAAGAGAAGACTTGCAGTCATGCACAGCACAGACCAGGTCTCCGTTCATGCAGTAGCAGTGCTGGCAAGGGTCGTCGGTCTCGATAGACGCGCCGTCTGCGTACATCTCGTTCTGATAAACGCACATTGCGGTGCCGGATCCTGGGATCATGGTTGTCACCGGGAGCCCTGTGGTGTCGTTGATTTCGGCTGACGATTGCGTGGTCGTAAGAAGATAATCATCTTCTTCGTGAGCTGTAGGAAGAAGAAAACATGTCACTCAAATGAAAGCTTGAATGTTATTTTCTTTTTCATTTATACAACTCATGTATGGTGCAAAAAACACCTTTCATGTTAAATCAATGAATTATTCGTGTTGCTGTGTGCCTAAACTGAGATTGGTTAAATCCGCCGAATGAACTGTGTAGTAGTTTACTCAGGTGTTTTGCGTTATTTTATTCGAATATACTTTTTAAATGTGTTTGAGGATCCATGCGATGTCAAGCCTCTAGATTTATGGGAGATGCATCTCTACGTCAAATACATTTTGTCCACAAATTCTTCACCAGAATGATGACGTTACGGAAGTATACTAAGAAAAAAAAGAAAGATACTACTTCTATTCAAGCTACTTAATCAAATTCCTCAGAACTCACAATCACACATCGACGCTCCCGCGGATATTCGGAAGACATCAATAGCTTCAACCCTCCGGTAGAAAATTTCAGCAAAATTTCGCGTCACACCTTCACCGCAATATTTTTTTCAATGCACCCTATCATCCTGACAACCAAAACACAGAGATGACAGCAGAGCGATTTTGCATCGAGGAGCAAAATGAGAGATGAGTGGAGCTCCTTTATTTGGACAGGTCTTCCTTGTCGCTTGTGGATGGCATTGCTACTACGTGACCAGACAGGAATACATCTCAAGTACAAACTAAAATCATTCAAACTTAGATACAATATGGAATAGATTGTTTTTCCATTGCTTAATGTTTTAAATTGCATTTTGGTGAATGATTTGTGGACGTCCAGTTCATGAGAACGTGCCTTAGCAGCTTAGGAACACTTACTTGAGTCATGTCATGTAGTTGAATTTTAAATCTAAGTTAAATTATTAGTGGCATGCTGCTACCATTACACAATACACAAATATATGAACTTATTACTAGGTTAGGAGAATCAATTAAATGCAATAACATCTATGCCAATCGTAGTAAAGCGTCGGCTACAAAGATGCAAACGTTCGAGGCAGCAACTCTGTAATACAAAGTAAAAATAACGTTTAGGATGCAGACGAAGCGTTAATGTTCGTTTGGAATTAGGGGCGGACAAGCCGGGGCTGGTTTATCGGTTGGGGGAAGCATGCTTGTGAACAACGCTTGGAACCTTTACTTCTCCTCGCTCCAGAGCCGGTAAATAATTGCATCTCAGGGTCATCGGTTTGACTTTCTGTTGTAGGAGATGTCGTACCAGCAATGGGTTCGCCTGTGGTAGTATCAGGAGCAGCCGTGGTACTAGAAGTAGTACCGGCTGTGGTACTAGAAGTGGTACCGGCTGTAGTACTTGCTGTGGTGGTTTCTTTGGGTTGATAGATCACCGTTGCGTAGGAATCACTTATTTCAGGGCCTCCAATTCGCGGGAAAATGGGCTTGTCGCCCTCTGTTAAGAATTACACGAAGTGAAGTTAAAAAATTATTCCTACTTTCTGCAAGCCTATCTATGAGACCGCACGCTGAGTCGCTGAGCGGCGGGCAGCACTACACTCATGAATAGTTTTATAAAATAGGGATGCAGCTGAGAACAGGAACCGAGTAAGAATTGTTTAGTAAAGGGAAATGTCTTTCCATGAGCCCAAGACGTTTTTTCCTGCTCATTTCAGAAACAGTGCTCTTGTTCCCCTCTATAGTCTTAGTTTATTTTCCTACACTGGTATGTACATGTACATATATACACATCTGATTAATGAATTTAATAGCTACTCACCACATTTATATCTCACGGGGCAACAGATTCCTTCTTGGAAGACGGGTATACATCCCTCCACTTTCAAGATACACTCCTGCATGATGCACGCTGTGTGGTTTCTGATACAGTAGCACAGCTCGCAAGGCTTGGACGAATTTCCGGGCATCTGGAACAATACGTAACCTTTAAAATTGATTCATTCATTCGTTCACTTGATACTGTATGAGTGAGAAACTTTACTGGATGTCTAAGACGTGGAAAATTAAATACAATCATTAAAATTTGTGTAAGCCGTAAATTCACCCTAAAGTAAAGGGTAATTTCAGGTTATTTTTACCCATAAATTTCTCTTATAAGACTTGCCTGAGCTCCGTCTGGGTAGTAGTCACCCTCCATGGTGCAGCCGTGCTCTACGTACGGGACGATACCAGTCATCTGCATCGCCGGGGACACCGTTGTGGTGGACGTGGTCATGTGCATTACTTGCAGGTTTACTGGAACTGGAGATGAGGGTATCGTGTTACTCAGGCACCTTGTGTTCTTAGGGCTGCGAGCAAAACACGTGTTCTAGGGTGATGACATTGTACTCTGTCGGCCTCGTCGTCTGAATAGCTACGAATTACATAAAAATGCAGTAGGTACATGCTACATAATATCAAAGTTTTATTTTCGTTGCGATGCTGTGGTTTATTTGATTGAATTCACCATAAGACGACAATTGTAATCGAAAACATGCAGAATAAAAAATTGGCCATATAAAGAACCCTTAAGAATTAATTTCGTACAAAAATTGGGCGTACTCTTTCCCTAATTTCTATTCTGGACTCAATCGTCATTGGGAAGGGCACGGAGGCTGCAAGTCGAGGTTCGTATACTCTACCTTGCGGGCACGTGATGACGGGACAACATTGCTCAGGACTTTTCTCGATCTTGCAGTCCAGGCCAATAGGTTTGCTGAAGGGGCACACCTGAAAATGATGGAATAACGCTGACTTCTGATATACACCACACGAAATGAAATATAGTTGGAGCTCAAAATCATGTTTTTCAATTAAAAATTACCAAATTATCATGTTTCTGATTGGGGTAAAATCAAGGCATTTAGTCGGGGTCATAATTTTGTAGGTCACTGAGTTGTGTGTTAGCAACAAAAACAATAGTACTATTGAGAGTAATTTTTTGCTCAAAAAAGAATTTGATGAAAACATTCTTGCCTACTGAAACCAAAAGATCAGATGCTAAGGAACACGTTATTCTTAGTAGAACTGAATCATTTTTAATCAGAACTCTAAGTACCGAAAATCGTTTTTGAAAGTAGGATAAAAGATACCTAATTGCTCATGATTAGTATTATTTTATGAATCGATATTTTTGAATGAACATACTATAAGGTTTCCAAAGGAGGTCCTAGTAGCCACTCAACTTTACTGAGCCCACAACTAGTTGCATCTCAATCTGCTCATTGTAACTGTTAAAAGTAATTATTTGAATGACATGTTGCTTTTGGTAGTTGAATTGTTTGAAATATTTAAATAACCTACCTTGAGGTCGCACTTGAGCATAAGTAATGATTTGAGCGACATATTGCTTTGGGAATTTGACTTGTCTAAAATGTTTAAATAATCCTACCTTGAGGTAACACATGAGCATCGAGTTGTGACACGTGCAGTTGAGGCAGGGCTCGTTGGTGACGATCCTGTCGCCTTCCTCGTAGTGGTTGAACTGGTAGTAGCAGCCTGGGGGCAGACGGAAACCTTTTAATGAAGCGGGCACTGGGTGCTAAAATTTTTTATTTGAATGAACCACATCTTAGAACTCTAGGAAAAGTTGAAGCTGGTGTTAGCGGTAAAAATTTTACATAGAATGAACCTCATTTGAGAACTCACGGAAACGCTTCAATAGATATAAACGGTGGAAGCTAAAAAAATATACGGAATGAACCGCAAATAAGAACTCATCACGTCATCAAAACTAGGACAATGGCATTTTCTTGTGGAATATGATGGGTTATGGGTGTATGCAATTATCTCTGATTAGAGAATAGATTTAAAGTTGAATAACTTAAATTTAACGACCATTCTTTATGAAAATGAACTTTTGTGTGTGAATGAGCAATACATTGGAGCCATACTTAGTCCAACTGCAGAGAGGTTGAGAACTGTGTGTGAGTTTAATAATTTGTTCGAAAAACAAGACGTCATCATGTGTTCACTTATACCACCCCAAAAAATTAACCATAATATTTGTAATCAAATATGACTTTAAATTCTAGTTCTGTCATAGGTAAAATTTCGGGAACATGCATCGAAAGAGATCGGACATCTCTAACGGCTGCTCGGCTGCGTCACAAGACCACGCTGAGAGAGCTACTTTGTTGTAGCCTGCCACGCTTTTTTTATAGACACGCAAAAGAAATTTAAGACGATAATTTAATCACGACATCATAACGGAAATAAAACAGTTATTAGCGTTGAGCGCACATTGATGAGAGAATATTCTTTTTTATGGATAATCAAATGTTAGAAAACTTCAAGATTTATTTTTTACTGGGTGCACAGTGTACCAACTGTTCAGGTATAATTAACGCAGCCACATAACAAATTCTCATGATTTCATTAAATTTTGGAACTTAGTATCGGTTCACTCATTGCTTGATGTCAAAGGGCGATGTCCGGCGGTTCACCAAATTATTCCGAGACCTTTGTACGAAGAGGCGCAGGCTTCTCCAAAGAGGTTTGGGGAAGTGCCTGTGCTGTAAGCGGAGTCAGCAGTTATTTAGAGCGCACTGTGCGGTATATAAATAATCAAAAACTATTTGAAAGTTCGAATAATTTAAAACCGGCAAGAGCATTGCGCGTTACAATGGCTGAAAAATAGTTCTACCACTCACAGACGTCGGCGAGTTCACGATAGTGCGCAGTCACGGGCGATAATTTGCCCTAAGGAGCCAATACCTCCGGTCCTCGAGCACTCCTTATGGAGCCTCACAAGTTAGTTGGCACATGCCATCACTAGTGGAGCTGCGGAAGTTGTGTTTGCTGAAGGCATCACTCGTGATCAGAAAGACGCTCCGCCGTCTAGCAACTGTTTCACGTCGCACCCACTTAGGCATCAACCGAAATTCCATTCAAGCGCTATGTTTGGTGTACTGACCACAAAAACTCGATAAAAAACCGCCAAGCTACGAAGACATGAAACATTAAGCGCGTGTTGTGAATTTTTACGGACACTCACAAAGCAACTTAAGGTCCGTGTGATGGCTTGGGTTTAGAGCGGGTTCAGAGTCTTGAATTTTCCGTAAAAATAGATTTAAATTTCGATGTTTTTCTCGATATCACGAGAATGCAATTAGATTAAGAATGCGCTGGGAGCGAGGTAGCATTCAAAGCTCCTCACCGAAACAAATCAATTGCAATTTTTGTAATTAAATTCGTAAATGTACTTCGGATAAGACTTAATTTATGGAAAAGGCTAAACTTTCAACTGATTTCGCGAAGACCGCAGGTACAGACTTTAATTGAATATAGGAAGATTTTAATATAACTCGAAAAAAGCCTCACTTTGGGTAGTGCACGCAATTTTTCCTCATAATTATATTTCACTTAAATTGAAAATACCCGTAAATATAAGATACTGACGGGCGATGTTGAGAAATATTTAAAGTTCATCCATATTTACAAAATAATTCTCTCTCTCAGTGCGGCGATCGAGGCTTCATCTACTTTTTCCTGAAGCGAGTTCTGGTTTTTCGTTTCATGCGTCATCACAAAAGAATTGTGACGCAAAATAAGTTGGTTATATCGCTATTTTGTATAGCTGGAGTATTCGTTTTTGTTGTGACAAATGGCCTTGACGCAAAGAAGTGACCCTTCGTGACGAGCGGTGCGTTCAGCAGGCTTGCGGTGTCCTGTTCGTGCACAACACAGTTTCCAGGATGTATTTTCCTCGAACTGGAGCTTGCAACATCGTTTTACCTCTCGAAATCGCTCGAAAATGTAGATAATATCAAATGTTCGCCGCTTGGAAGCTTCGAGAGAAGTAATAAAGAGGCCTTGAGATTTTGAAATCATGTATCACAGTCTGCGAAAACTCAAAAGAATTTTTTTTTTAGGATTCAGGACAACCGCAGAACTGTACTAAATTATTTTATGAATAACTAGGACTAGAATTCTTCACATTCCATTGTATTGTTTGTAGACTTCTCGTTGTTTCATGAAGCTAACTCATCTAACTCATGTTTTTACTCATTCCTCACTGAAATCATGCGTGTATCTTCACTAGCAAGAGGTTATGCCTTTATTTAGATAACATGAATACCATTTGTAAAATACCATAATAAGTAAGATGAAAGATTCATCAGGTTTTTTCCGTTTGCAAAATTTTGAACTAAATTTCAGTGTACTTTCCTGAATGTGCGCAAAAAGTTCCGTTGGCTCGAAGGAACATGCGTTAAAAATTTAAGTTTTGCATCCGATTGATATGCACTCACCGACTGCCTTGAGATCTACGGACGTGTGATCGTTGGGTCTGAAGAGAGGGCCGATCATGCCTGCAAAATGTGAATACAATTTTCATTAGTCCATGGCAACAAATTTTTTAACATGGATTTGTAATGATTAAATCATTGAAATCCGGCGTGGAGAATAAAGTTCCTGAATTAAAACTGTATTTAAAATCACATTGGGAAAGTCCCCAGAGCAGGTTCCAAGTTTACACAAAGTATGCTTCATGTTCCGCTGCTTCGTTCAAACAAATCTTTTCAAGTTCGGTTGGAGCAAATCTTGCCAACTGACTGGCAATCCACGAAAGAGAATGACAGACATCTGTGCGAGGGTTTTTACCAAGCTGGAATTTCAGAACAAAATGCACGAACTGTGCTTGCAAATGCAGAACGTCTCATTCCCATTTTTCATTGAAAACCAGGTATGGGATAAAGGCGCAAAGACCTGCTAGCTTAGCAAACTCTAAAGACGCTTCAGTTTGCCCAACCTCACCTCCTTTCAAGGGGCTGACGAAGTCGAGAGGCGATTGTATTTTCGATTGCTGAAAGCCGTCAGGTAGGTACGGGGCTGCAAAAGAGAAAAAATTATCATTTCAATTAGCACGAAGAAAACATTTTTTCAATCCCAAGAAAATGATCAATATTTTAAAATATTCGAACAACTCCTGCATTAGAATTATTCTTTAGATCATACAGGCATTTATATTGTAGAGCGGAATGTGCGTAAGCGAATTGTTTAATACCGTTCGTTATACATTAGCTCGTGTTTCTCTTCATCTCAACTTTTATGTTTGTTCGTGTGTGTGTGTGTGTGTGTAAGGCAAAGAATTTTAGAGAAACAGTGTATGCGATGGTAAAACGTGCTCGCATATTTTCGATTCACATTTTTTTCATCGCTATAAAAGAGTGTTTGCAAATATAAAGTTCCTATCAAATTTTTAATCTAAATGTTTACTCTGCAATCCATGGAAACGAGAACTCTGTAAAAGGTGGTCGTGGAAGACGAGACAGGTTTGCTGTACGTGTCTTCCTCCTCGGCTTCCGACCACAGCAACATGCTAGCAAAAACCTAAAAAATCTAAATTGTTCCCGCAGCGATTCTCAGCAACTGCATGCCGGCTGCTTCCTGATGTTTTCATGAGGTTTCGAAAGGTCTTTGGTACGTAAGAAGGAGGGGCGAGTCTTACGGTTTCTTTAACTTAGACTTCCTCCTATTCAATTATCTTTGCCAAGGAAAAGTTAAAATGTTTTCATTCATCTTAGGAATAAAATAACACAACATACACAAATGACCATTGCATGAAAGTATAGAGTAGAAATAAGACATTTCGAAAATCGATCTCTGAATGCAATATTTCTGAACCCGTTGTTCCTGAGCAGCTCAGCTTAGCACCTGAAGATAGACCAAGTATCAACCTTGCAACTAAATTGAGAAAACATAGATTGTTGCATAGAAACAAAATACTGCCAACTGGCACAAACTCGTCGGGCCCATGCAGGCATCAGTCACGGCAGAACCGAGTCAGCAGACGACCACGACAGAGAGAAGCAGCAGAACGCGATTGTAATTTTTGCCTTTGAGGTGTTGCATTGGCGGGCCCTCGGGCTCATCGTGACCCTTTGGTCTCAGCCATATTGTCTCCCTTCTCTGAGAGCTGCTGTATTTTTTCCTTCCCAAGATCGTAGGTGACGACCGAGTGCATAGACCTGCAAACGTCTCATCTTACGCTGCATTGCTAGGCGGATTTTTTAGCATTTCAGTAGGAGAATTATTACTGCATCACTCATCCACGCAACGATGGGAAGAGCAGAAATGAAAATTATTTCACGATATTTTGACATAGTTTGAAAAGTTGATTTTTTAACTCAAAACTATTGTCATTCTAGAGTTGTTTTTTTTTGGGGTACATCACAATCGAAGCCCATGTAACTACGGAAGTGAAGAAGCCTTACAAGGTCGGCCTTCTAAATTGTACCCTATCATCGCAATCGGTAATGCAAACTAATAAATAACTTGTCCGTAAGAAATCAGGCCCAGCGCACACGATATGGGCTTCAATACATTATTGCTGCTCCTAGCGGCTGTTTGCTCGCTGAGTCCTCAAATGATTTATGGGCTAGGGAGGAAGCCATTGGGACGGCCCAATACGTGAGTTGAGTGCCCAAAATTTGCTCTCATGACGTAACGGTGTTGGATATTTTAGTCATGAGTTTGGTGGAAGGATCCTGTCCAGACTTATTTGTGAATCCACATCCACGAGCTGCGCTGCTAGCAATACAGTGCACTTTTAAAATAAAAAATTTGAGCTTCTTTTCATTTGACCGTGGGGAGAATATCAATTACATGAAGCTCCAATCTTGGTACGCTGAGAGTGGCTTTTTGCCTACTTCAGAGTGCATAAAATTACTAAGCGTGCACTCCCTTGTCTGATTTAGCTGTATTACAGCTCAGTAATTTCTTCATTTTGACTTCGTGTAAACTGAGCCAACATATTTAATTTTCTAGAGTTTTTCTTCATTTAAACATGAGCAGCACTTTTTTTCTCGAGTCTTCACTCTAGCCTGCTGGAAGATCGACGACCTCTTCATGTAACTAAGATAAACTTTACGACCGCGTCATCGGATTCTCGGCTCCGAGATACAAGGATTCCGCGTCATTTGCTCAGCTCAAGTAATAGCATCTGTGGCTTCCTAAGGTCGACGAGAGCCGTCACGCAGGTTTCAAAATCAGCGATAAAATGCAACTTAAAAAAAATAAGCTTGCATTATCATAAGGTGGAGCGTTTATATGATTTTTATTTCCTGGCACTCAAAGAAAAGGAGCAGAAAATAAAATATTTCTACTGCACGCAGGTCCGCGACAAAATGTGACTCCAATTTACATTTATTACTCGAAATTTTTGAAACCTTTTCCGCTTACAGTTATCAATTGACAAGGTGCACCAAACAAATAATACATAAGTAAATTATGTTCAGACAAGTTGTTCCGCAATTAATTTATTCATTGAGCATGATTTTGATTAAACTGATCAAAATACCACTTTAAAATAAAAAAGTTTGATATCAGTTGAATTGAAAAAAAGGGTCATATTGAAAACATTCTTGAAGAAAAGTCGACACATGCAGTTCTTGCAAGATATTTCTCCGTGTAATCTATCACCCTCATTTTTAAGTAAATATTAATCTCATCTGTGGGAACTGAGGTGTAGAAACTAATATAAATACAGGACTAAAAGCATGCCTAGAGGAGCTCAACCATAATCAAGAAATTGTTTACTTTATAAGCCCTGAGGCACCGTCTTGTTTATAAAAACAGTTTATTACCGTTAAGTTGCTTGCTGGGTAAGGGTACGGTCATTGAATTCTTGTTCTAGATGTTAGTTACACAGTTAAAATCGAAAGAAGTGCATCAAATGGAATTTTTATTATTTTTGAAGGCAACTTTGGCTCAACAATTGCCTTCAAGGTCCAACAATTGAAGGCTCAACAATTTAGCATTAATGGTCATTATCACCTGGAGCAAAATGACACAAATTTCCGCTTACAGGCATGCATGGAATACAAATTTCATTGCACCATTACCACCGTCAATACAGTGCTAAAACACACAGAAGCCCCACTCATAGACGACTGCAATTACTACAGACACCATGGTATTTTGAGCACAGTAATTTATTTATTGATCATCATGCTGGTAATTGCTACAACCGCCATAGTGAAATTACCAGCATTCCAGTAATTAATACGACGACCACTAAACTAAAACCACCGTATGACCCTTTTCTACAACTATCATAGAACTAGAATCCTAAATGATTCATTATTATAAGCACCATGGTACTAGAATAATTACAATTAATTGCTACAATTAACATAGTACTATAACCATCAAACAACGAACCACTACACCTACCATGGCACTATCAACAGCAAGAAACTAATTGCTCCAAATACCATAATAATGTCATAATCAAATACCCAATTGCAACCACCTCCTTAATACTAGAGCCAACACACAACCCATCACTATAACCACCACAAATCTAATAGCAACAAGTACTATAATAGCGTTATCACCAAAGAACCAATTACAAAAACCACCATAATACCAGAACCAACACACAACCATCACAAAACTATTTGCAATAACCACCCATAATACTAGAACCAACACACAACCATCACAAAACTAATTGCAACAACTACCATAATACTAGAACCAACACACAACCATCACAAAACTAATTGCTACACCCACCCTACTAGAATCAAAGTACTCACCCGCACACGCCAAGTTGACCATGGAGAGCAGGGCCACCACAGCCCACCAGGGAGGGCGCTCGGGCCCGAGAGGTAGGGGCACCGCCATGCTGTCACACCTCTGCCACACACACAGAAGGAGGAGATGTTAGTGTCCACTCGAGTTGGACGCAGGTGGTATGTTAACGGGACTATTGTGTCATTTTGCAGTTCAAATTTGTGCATTGCGTAACTTTTGTTGATGTTGACATTTGTAAGTAGAGTGAGGAATTCTCGAACTGGTTCTGAAGCTGCTTCTTTTTTTCGAGCTGCTTCTGGAACTTTACGGTGTGATGTCAATTTCAGGTTTATACGTTTTTGGTTGTGAATTTTTATTTAAAATGAGCTTATCTTTGACATCACTCATACGAAGACTTAACAATGGGCGCCAATAATGGGAACAATGTTGTATATGAAATAGATATTCCTTCAACATAAATATTTATGAGTTGTATACAAATTTACCAAATGGAACATGAATCCCTTTTAAAATCCGACTTTTAGGTTTTAGCGATCACGAAAAACTGTCTTTATGAGAACGACGTTAATACAAAGCAATTTAATTGTAATATTTTTAAAGAAAAATGGGATGGACGAAATACAAAACATCAAATACTTCAACTATGTCTGAACAGGTATTTAAAGACATTAGAATACTGTACGGCAATGCATCTACAGAATCATAAAAGTATTACTGCTTCAAAACTCGCTGAATGTCCAACTGATGAATGTTTTGCAATTTTAAGAGAATAAAAAGGAAGAAAAATTATGAACGAACAAAATTTTGACTTCAGCGGATCCGGAAATTTTCGGTGAGTTCCTGAGTTGCTAGAACACCACGCAACATTGAGTAGACTGGATGAGACCGTTACATGTGGTTTTGGTCTCAAGGCTTCTTCGCTATCGATTTTTGCGGGCACGCGTTACTGTACGCGAGCGGCTAATTTCGGAGTACGTCGTCAGAGCGACCGCAGTCAGACTTGCTATGAAATAAGTAAAAAATGCATTGGAAGAACAAGGTCGTGAGCGAAAAAGTGTAAAAAGTGTTTGTTTCACAGCTACGGAAATAACTTGCGAGACAAACGTTGGGCGGGAGCGCTCACTCTGACAGGTTATGAGACACGTCTCCGAAACAAAGGGGCGTCGGAATAAGGTTCTTTTTGGAAACGGTTGTCGACACCTCTGAGAGCCAAGTTTCTCAGATGAAATGATAGAAATGAACTAATCGGATGAAAACGAATGACCGTTTTAATCAGAAAACAGAAAATTTAACACAAAATATAACACATGTTTAACAATTACGGCTCGTACCGATCAGAGATAACCAGACAGTTACGCTAACTTCAAATAAATTTAGAAAAAAACGTTACAAGACCAATGTCGATTATTCATGGAGCGAAGTGACCTCATTAATCTTTTAGAAATCACCTGTGAGGATATTCTTCGTCACCTCAAAATGAAGTGAATCCCTTCCAGTCATCGCATCGCGAGAAAATTGGCTCCAACAATGTACTTCATAAACGAAGCTGCGGAATGGAGCGTTCGCTAGTTGAGCTTCTTTAGTTATGTTTGCGCAGTAACGGTGAGCGAGGAACTTCGGCCGCCTCAGCGAGCAGGTCCGACGCTCACCGCACTCGATAAAGAAGGTAAAGGATCAGAAAAATAGGTTCTGCTACGATGATCATATTACGGTGAACGCACTCGCTTTTTCGAGCTCAGTGCTGCATTGAGATCAGCGATGTGATGACTTGCTCACGCTCATATACAGGACGTTGGGGTAATTTCTTATTGATAACGAAGGCTGAACTGAAACTCGTAGTTTTCCCCCCTTTTCGAGGAAGTATAAGCTCAACGTTGAAAACTGTGCTGATGAAAGCAGTGAATTTTCGTACTGCACTCAACACAATGAACACGAGCTATGATCAGGGCTCTTGACAAAAAAATTTCCCTCCTATTTCATTACGATTGTAAAAAACCGGTTTGCCTAATCAATTCGTGCACACAATGGCGCTCTTAATCCATTTGGATTTGTTCAAGTTAGATCCAAGATAGGCAACTCGACAAAATATGGATTATCTTTCTGTTAGAAATGTCTTCGAACATGAAATGTACACGCAACTTCATAAAAACGAACAATACACACCAGCTATTTCAAATTTTTCCCATCCCAACCAAAAATTTTCAAGCGTTTTTCTAGGATGATTTCTCCCTCGATCGTTGCATTAGAATAATGGAACAAGTAGTATGAATAGACAGGCAATTGATGAAAGCAATGAGCGGAGTAAGATGAGCTACAACTTGCAGCGACACAAGCTGTGGCTTCCTCCATTTCCTCCAGAAGGGCCATGATCCCCCAACCAAGCCTGACCTACTTGGCTCCTATTTCCGATGCCCAAAAATATTTATGACTTTCAAACATTGGTGAGAGTGTAGTGATTAAGCTCTGAATCCCAAATGATTATAACCGTTTTGAAATTCATTGCTTGTCTTTTAGTCCCTAGATCAATTAATTTTTTACGAGTACCGTACATTTCACGAGACTAACAGCGGATGCTGCTAACTGGAGTCTACATTTCGCAAGAAAATATTTAGAGGCTGAACCATAGTTTGTCCTTTCATTTTTGCAGTAAAACCAGAATGTAACACAAACATCTATGAATACGAATTGCGGGATTTAAGAACACACCCCAATAATTCGAAATCACTATATAGGAGTGAGAAATTAAATTAGAGAACTTTGTGCTTATGTTTTTCTTTTCGTACAAGGCATAATTTTTAAATTTCTCGGCCGGTTTCGGTTGCTTTAGGGCGATGAGCGTCCTTACAGAACTGAAGCCCAACTAAGGGTCTGTGCTCAATTCCCATCACACGCACACTTTACATCGATATTTCTAGACGTCCCTTTGATGAGATAGACGAGAGTACGATTTTATTGCATTAAACAAAATAGTTCATATTCATTAAGGAATAAGTTTCAATCATCAAAGGCATGGATCGCTAACCTATGTAATTCAATTGCACGACTTGAGTCAGAGGTTGTTCCACTCGCCTCACGTATGGAGGGCAAAACGACAAAACCCTATCTTCCAAGAAGCACCACGACTCCCATCTTGTTGCAGTTGAATTTACAAGACAGCTTTCATGAGACAGATCCGTTACTCGATGGTTCATTGAGTTATCTTTCATCGCCCAGCGTAACAAACAGCAGGGGACAATCCCCAGCAACTACTGTGTGAAGGTGATGGAGAGCCACTAGAACTTCATTTATCAATCGAGTCAATGATGCTAGGGAGTTCATGGTGCAAATTTGTCGACTCATTACCGCTTCATACGAGACGATCGAGCAAATGGTGGCGCCAGCATCTTCAACGCGTTATCTGAAATGCTCCAAAACAGTTTGCAAATTTTCGTAGGAAGCTTTGTACTGTTGCCTATGATTAATGAATATTTCGCTGATGTATCAATTTTCTTGGAATGCGTCGAAAATCTTGTGAACCAAAAACTAGAGCAACACATTTTAGGATGACCTGCGCCAAAGAAAAACGATGTTATCTGAGATCCGTTATAGAGTGATACAAAAGGAGCTCGCTCGAAAAGGAAGTGGAACATTTCGAAAGTCAATAGCGGGCCTACGCACCGCACGGATCGGAGGGCATGGCAGGGCAGGCTTTCATCATGTCTGGGGCTCAATATTAACTCGACTCATAGGCTTGTCTTCAGCGCGAGTACAACCTCACGTAGGCGGCGAATGAATGCAACAATAGGAACTTAAGGTTTTAGTGTCTCTCTTCTTAAAATTCAAATCACAACCATTTCTAAGAAAAATAAAAGATTAAAAAGGCTGCAAATCTCACGGATCTACATGGAAATTAATAGAGGCATTGTTCAATAGAGTTTCATTTAAAGATCAAAACAGAAACTCGATCGGTGTGTCAGTTGCAACGCGAACCATCTTCTCCTCAGCAACAGGACTGACCGCAGGCGCTCACGAAAACTACACGACTGATAACCTCTTTCCAGGGGTCGCTGCTGACTACAAAAGGCGTTTCATTTGAGAAATGCGCGCGTATGTTCCAACAAAGCGAGCCAGACACAACTCCTGCCGAATAAGGACAGTCTTATGGACACAAGCTCCTCCGACTCACTCCCATCTGCCCGCTTTGCAGCTGCAGCACATGTCACCTTTCGATTACAGGCCTGCTGTTTTCTTTGAGAAATGAAACCAATGGAACGGTCTACTTCTTGCTGTACTGTTACTCCTCTGTTAGCGCTTTGACCCCGAACGTTTGAGCTTGCAAATAATTAACTCCAGGTAATTTTACGAAAGGACTAAGTCAGGAAATCCAAATGAAATAATTAATCTCATCACCCATAATGCAAGTGATCGAATAAAAAGACACATCATAATGATCCAATATCTTAAATTTCAGATTCTTTCCCCAACCCGTAATGTGCTTCTGCCTCGAGAAAGCGAATCTGCGGAAAAATCAATTACGTGCGCTAATCGAAAAACAGCGGCCATGCACGCCAACCGAAAAAGGGGAAGAGAAAGAACCGCACTCGTCTGCGTATAACGGAAAATGTCGGAAAAGTCGAGTGCCGAAGCGATATTGACGCGAGCACAAGGCAACAGCGGAGGGGTGAGAATTTTAGAGAGGTTTTTGCCCTGTAATTGATACCTCGCCAGCGCACAGCTCTCCGTCGCTGTAGCAGCGGCCGTCACGAGGGATGTCTGCTGGAGACTTCAATGCAGACGGCGGACAGGGAATGATCCTGGCAGATAATTGCTCCCTTGGCATCGTCAATGTAGGACTTAGACCGGCATCGTGTCCAAAAATCACGAAATGTGGGGAATTTGCAATTTGATTCAAGAGAATAATTGCGATGTAGCATTTGAAGTTGCTAAAGTTGGGCTGTTAGTGCTACCGTAAGCGTGTATCTTTATCATAGAGTTTTTGCATTGGTAAATTATTCGAATGAGTTTCAACCTTCCGCAACTCTTCTCCTAATTTTCAGCAAATCGTAAAAAGGAATCCGGATCGTAAAATTTAATGAAATAATTTTTTTTAATGAAAAAATAACTTTACTAGATTTCACGAAGCATAGAAATTTTAAAATGCCCACAGCTAAAGTTACAATTGAATAGAAAGTATTTTCTCGTGGAGTTAAATTCTAAGCATTCAAATTGATGGCAGCTCATATTTTTCCAATTTTTAGTTATGCATCCATTCATTTGTTATTATTGGTCTGACTTTTGAATTTCATGCACTAACTCATAAGGAAAAGTTAATTGAAATTACTTATATGATCACGAGAGATTGTTATTTTTAGGCTCTGATTCACAACGCTCATATTTATTATAACAGCTACCTTTTCATTGCTTTTTATTTGTAAGAATATCGTTCCAAATCTCATACAATTGTCAAAAACGACCAAACAGCGTGTGCATGCGATTTAAAATTAGCTGTCTTTTTTCTAATCCAAGAGAATATGAAGAAAAAGAGAATAACAAGGAAGAAGAACAGGTTGAGATGATGAAGAAGAGGTGTAGAATACAAGCGCTGCTAAAGAAGCTCGAGACGATCAATGAACTCGGATCAACAGCTGTGAAGTTTACCCAAGCTCTTTTTGCGGGTCGTTCTGTATCAATATTTGACCTTACTAAGACGTTTCGAAAAGAAAATCAAACGTACAATGCGCGTGAGTTCAAGGAACTTAATTTTTGAACTGGTCGGAACTACTAACAGCAAAGTAAAGGAGTTTTTACTGCATATGAATCGCATGCAGTATTGACTAGTATTTTGTGTGCGCTCAGGAAATAAGACCTATGTGATACAAACATTAAAATCACTCGGTCTAAAAGCCTTTGATTTAAGAACTACATTTATATTAAGTTGAAGTAGAGGCATATAATTTTCAAAGAAAAAACTGAAATGTGATTGGTAGACTGCCATCAATTTAAGCAAAGACTATTCACGCTGCTTGAATAGCTTTAAATGCTGTTAAAAATACAGGCTATTACTTTGGAGGGTGCTGTAGGTTTTTAGCTCTTTGTTTCAAGATTACTACATGGAATTATGAGTGGATGCTGCAAATGATGTAAAGATTAAGAAATAACGACATTGTAAATATTTTTACGCTCCTGATACCAATTTTATCACAAGCTTCAATTCGCGTAATTGATTACAGATGTAGTCGATATTCTTGAAGAAAAAAATACAGGTTTTGTGAGCATTTCGCTAGTTCATAAAATGAATTTTCAAAGTTTTTGACTACCTCGGCAATTTTTTCTAGAAGTCCCACAAACCTATGAGTCTGTCATACCATTGGATTTACTTGTCTTTTTAGATTGTTTTGCATTAGCCATAGCGAAGTCGACTTCACTTCACTGAGTTTCGATAAGCTGCGCACAACTGGCAACGGGGCTTGAATGCATAAATTATTCTGGTTGTTATTTTGCGCATAAGGTGACACGCTTCATAGAAGGGCACTTAGACACGCTGCAATTCACAAGCTGTCATTCATTTACGTAATATCATAAAATCATAACGTAACGCTTGTTTCCAATTTTTTCACCTTTGAATAAAATAGCTTTGTGAGATAAGTTTATCATGGAATACATGCAATTCATCAAGCTTGTTCCATCGGGGATAGTCAGACAATAAATAGAGCCTTCTCCCACCATCCTGATAAGTGACACTTACCCGAGAGGTCAGGCGAATAAAACGAATAAATAAATAGACAAAATAAGCATCGAGGCAGCACATCCATTGTATGGAAATCACTGTGAAATTTCTAACCACGAGGCGTTAGATTTACCTCAGGGAGTAACTACACGGATGAGCATAACAGAGCTTCTTGAATTAAATTTGCATTGCAAATATTCGAATGGTACCTGGCATTCATTCAGGTCCATTCCGACGGTTCAGGTAGTTGAAAATATGCTGGAAATCTAAAGCTGCAGAAAACTTCACAGCGAATTGTAAGAGCGGCCCAACGGAGTTTATGGAGGCAGTGGCCAGTCACGCACTCTCACTTATTTTTCCTATCGCTTTTTTCCAGATAGTTAAGCAGAAGGAATGCAAGTCTAGAAGAGCTGCTCGATCCTCTTCTCGCGGGTTGATTACATGGCACAAACCGTTGCGGTGCAGCGGAAGTTCGGTCAGCAGAGCGTATAACAGCGCGCCTTAAACACAGCCTATTTTGACCGCCTCCTCTCCAACATATCAGTTGGCCGAACTCCGCATCTTGGTTTTCCCGCGACGCAAAACAATGATTTCATCAATTGTTTACATGAGTCAACAGCAAGCCATGGGGATGAAATAATCCCTGTGATCATTCGTCAACATTTACGTCATAATTTTTTCCCCATTTTCCCAAATGCTTTGAAAATTAAAGGGCTAAATTAGGGCATCAAACTTTAAACGAGAGTTTTCTATGAAAAAGGTTAAAGCAATTAAAGCTCAAATTAAGTAAATTTTCACACTTGACAAGTAGGCATGATGAAAATGAATGATATAATTATATTTTAGTTTAATTTTTGAAGATGAACAAGAGGTCAATATCTGGAATGCAAAGACTTAGATATTACAGCTTTTGCAACAAGTTTTTTATTAGCAAAACCCACAGTTATTGAGGTCACTGTATTCACCTTTTTCATCCTCCTACTTGAAAGATAAGCTTCCCAAATCAAACCAAGCTTCCTCATTTCAGAGGTTCATTCATGTACTCGTATGATTTGTATATTTCTGCATGAGTACGTCGGAATTACTCGTATTTTGTGATAAATGAGTGTTCCATGTTAGGATGCTTCGTAAATCTGTTAAATGCTACAGCTGTCAGTAGTCACGCTACATGGTGCAGAGCTCATCAATAAATTTAGAAAAGGTTCATAGATAATTTTATGATCAATTATTAGTTATGAATTCTTTGTTTATGTTCAAAGCCTCAACTAACCAGTCTGCTCACCCTCCAGCTATTTTAATAACTCGTATAAGCAACATTTCAACGGTTTCAAAATCGTTCATATGACTTCTTGCGTTTTGTTCTTGCTGATGAACGAAGGCTCGGACAATCCAATTCCCAATCTAGTGTTCATATCTGCACGAAGACTCTTTTTCACAAAATTTTGAGGTGATAAAACGCTACTATGAAATTTTCATTCATATCTTTACCATTTTAGATTTACGAATTAACTAGAATAGTATTTTACAAATTGATCGCCTATTCCAAAGAATTTGCAAAAAGTTAATTTGACGTTTTTATTTTCGTCATTACAGTCTCACAAGCTGTGCATTTGAAAGATTGACTAAATTTGCTGGGTAATTTCCCTCAGAAATTTTAATAATTATTTTGAGGTTCCCACGAGATAGATAAAATACATTCCTTCTGTCTAGAAAAAGCAAATATGAAATCATATGATGAGTTCTTCATTATGAAAATATTCCCAATTACATACAATCGTGATCTCGTAACTTATCTCGTGATGGACTGTCGTAGAAACCTCGTAACTTATTTGGTTCACCACTAATGTTATCAATTAATAGAGACTGAGTTAATTCTTGTATCTTACAATTAACAATGAACATGCTAAGGGCAACTAAATCTTTCGAATCTTTTCACTTTGAGAAATAAAAGAGAGGCCGATAGAGCAGATGACCAAGTCGGCCGGATGCGGAAGGCAATGACCCTCCCATGATCCAGGCAGTTGCACACGCCTGACGTACGAAGAATTCCAGTAGATCTCAAGAGCTACCGTAGAGAAGCTCCTCAGGAAACATTTGTATTCCATGTGCTGGATTTATTGGATGCTCTCATACTTGAAGTTTGTAAGGTTATTAATCTTGCTCATTGACTCGTCACAAAAAAGTGATGTCAGAAAAACTGGTCGCTACCGATCTCAGCGTGCGCTGCAATGAATTGTTTCAGGGGCTTCCTTGTTCCCATAGCAAAAACGCCCCAGATTTGAACTGAAAACCTGTTTGAAGTTTTTATTGAGTTTAGTAAGTGAGCAAGAAAACGTTTAGTCTCTTCGTTTAAAGCATAAGTTTATCCCAATGTCCCCTTTCATGTACTTAGTAGTTTTAGAGGAAGCACAATAATAATGATATTCGTGAGAATAAAGAAAGACGAACAGTAAGCTGATGATTTGCGGAGCGACGCTGCAGCAGAGCGCACGGACATCAGAGAAGCATTGTGCGCTATGTGTTTTTGCCGCCCACCAGAGGCGAGCTGGGCGCTGAAATGCAGGTGATGATCTTATGCAGCACAAAGGCTCGTAAATAAAATGAGTGGGGATCGCGATGCTTGTCGTGGAGACGACTCATGCGGACAGAATCGCAGGACTCGCGCGAGACATGCGGAGGTCGAAAACCGTGAGCCAGACACGAGCACCATTGTGATTTGCCACACCAACGCCTCGGCTCAGGTGGCATAGGGTGACCGCCAATTCAACTTGACCTCTAAAATTATGAACTTCTGTAGAGATTGTCGCTCAGATCTGTGTGAACGCGGGGGCTATGAAGTAACCAAGTCCCTTTGAGTGAGAATCTAAATGGTGAATGTAAGCGTCTGCTAGAGATATAAATGGTGTTTTGATGATTTCTTACCTTTCTGGAGCTCTGCCTTTGTAACAGGTCCACCGATATCGTCCTGGAAAGAAATAAAGATAGGTAAATATTTTATGCTCAAAGATGATTACAATCTGAATCAGTGCACTAAAAATGAAACCATGTATTTCAAACTGCAACATAATTTAAATAACGGTACGAATCTCAGGTCAAGCTATTAAAAAGTTGTAAATCAAAGCACGAATAATGATTAAACCGGTTCTTGTAAAGTAAAGAAGAAAATTCAAACCTGAGAGCGCAGTTCTAATATGTATATTAACGACGCGCGTGTTTTTTGTTCCCGGATTATACGTAGACGCACAATGGTTCATTTTTGGTTACGACGTCGCTCAACCGCAGCGGATCGCAAGATTAGCGCCATAGACTTGCTAAAAATTGTGCGATTATAAAAATACTTTTCCGAGTCATTTCCATGTGACCTCTCGGTCAGCATTCGAGTGTCTGTCATGGGACTAATTAGTAGAGGGAAATTTAATGGCGCCGGGCCACTGAAAACAGGATCCTCGTAACGACGGCCAATTTTCTAGGGCAGTCGCTGCAGGTCTCGAGCGCCAGCTGCTTCAGACATGTTGATAACCTGTCCTCGCAGCTGAGGAGCAACGCTCTCATGAGTTGAACCGGTCTTTTTCTTTGGCTTCGAGCGTTTAGCTGCTCAATCCGCAGTGGCTACGCCCAATCGCATGCAACATCTAATAATGATTTGTAATCAAGGCAACTAACAAACTAACTGGTACGCTGTAAATTAGTGACAAATACGTATTCTTAACTACTGGGTATCTGCCATATATTTGTGCACTATTGTCTTGATCTGAATTTTATCTGACACCCCAACATATTTACGAGTTTCAGTTTATCTACTCACGAGTTCTTTGCTAAAATTAGCCGACCGGTAATATTGATAAGTTGAAATAATGGTTGAATTTCACAGCCCTCTTTTATTCATTTTTAAGTGTGCTGCACACGATAGGTATTCCCAGTGCTTGAAAAATCTTAGTTTTATCTATCGTGAATATCTATTCAAATACTAGTGAATTTTTATGGAATGACTATTAAGTTACAGTGAGAAATTTCCTAAGCCTGCTGTTCAATTTTTCATCCATAAATAACGGTGAAATGACGGAGCTTGAGTTGAAATGTGTTGTGTCAAATATGAACGGAATTGGGAGGGAGCTGAGTGCCTGCGATTTCGGTCAAAATGTTAAACTCTTTAAAGTGGGAGGTAGTTCATATGAGTGGAGTTTGTTAATGACGACTCAGTGCATGTGTAGTAATGGCACGCAGTGGCTGAATTTAGGAGAAGGGTCTACACAAGGAAAAACAAAAATGAAGGCGGAAGAAAATCAGCGAGGTCTCGAGGAATGGTAATGTTTGAAAAAAATGTGGACGTCTCTAAAAGCCATTGAAAATGAAAATGTATTTGATATACATACCACCTCATATCGTTGCAAAAGGTGGGAAAGAGTCTCTGAATAAATGAAGGACACAAAGCGCACAATGTTTCGGAAATGAGAACTGAATGTTGTGTGAGTGTTATGAGGGCGAAAATTATTTTATTTGACGATACAATGACTCTCGCTGTTGTCGTTGCTTTTACTGGCGCAAAAAATATTGAGGATCTAAGGGACATTGATTTCGAGGAGAGTAACAAGCGTATCAGCGATTAGATGTAATGCAAATTTGTTTGGAACCGCGAGATCTGAGAGGCAAGAATCTGGAGATGGGCTAAGTAAAGTGTATTAAATGACATACACTAGATTGAGTAGATTAGGCGCGCATGGTGTGGTCAAATAAAAATGCACATCCACTGACTTATTAAAGATGCATAGCTGTTTGAAAAGAGGCGAAGGTGTCATAGAGGTTTGCCGATGTTTGGTAATTTTGAATGAATAGGACAAAAGAAAGTTTCCATACTCTGTATTATCTCACACCGAAGAGAAAAATTAGGCCAATATTTTCCTTTTACGCCACGTAGATGAGGCCACTCGCATTCGTCCCCTTTTAAGAGATCTAATCATATACAGGGGAGCGAGGCTGTTGCAACGTATCAGTCCAAGCAATAAGTTTTGCTCCGTAACTCATGTCCTAATAAGATTTTAGTGACTTGATTATGAGTCATTTATTTGTCATTACACACTTCCTCTCCACCGGAGAGGCCAACACTCTGCCGCGTAGATGAGGCAGTGTTGTAGCGATGTCTGTTCTCTTCAACTTAGCTGATGCAGCAAAACAAAAAAGGTCTTCTCCAAAGTAAGTTGCAATCATTTCTACTTTCTCTGTTAAGTGTGAATTAATGAAAATGCATGGCTAGTGTGATGTAGGTTTAATATTATCTAAAAAGGGTTTTATTGTTTTGAAAAATAGTCTCTTAAATCCTCTAAAATTGTAGTTATTAATAATTGTTTTGATACAATCTCTCATTTTATTACATTGCAGTTGAACTCAACATCACCATACTAAGTCAGTCGAATTAGCAAAACTGACTATTTTTTAAATTTATAGTTCCTGTGACATTTATTTCTGTATGTTTTTTCGCTCTATAGACGATTTAAATAAAAATGCAAGCATAAGTTGAACAGGAGGCGAACATCTTTCATGGTAGTAATGCTTGATGGATCACATCACAGAACGGGAATGTGGTTCATTATAAGTGTGAAATGGACTCCAAAACGTCGCGATTATTGCAAAAGGGCGCCACGATAGGCCCCTCAAATTGAACCAAGACAGGGATGTCGTGGCGACCACTCCTCGCATTCTGCAGTCGCATTTTTTGCCCGAAGCGCAGCCGGCTCTCGCATGTAGACGCCAGCCAGACTGTTGTGGTACCTGCCTTGCCGTGTACCACCGATCCTATGACCTACATTCCCAGGTACTCAAGGGTACTGCAGGTAAACTTTCCGCTGGGCATACTCCAGGATTACATTTGGCTTGTGGAAGTGGGCCGAGCAAACCGGCTTGCATACTTTACGTGCTGAACGTCTGAGTACAAACTTTTTCTGTCGTTGATCACAACTATGCTCTCGACAGGTCCTCTTGGAATGCAGAATGGGTTCTAACACAACCGGCTGTCTCATTCGTATAGCAGTTTAAGATTCTTTTTAAACTGATAATTTGAAGGAATAAGGAATACCTAGATCTAATTACCGAATGGAAACTTCCACAATTTACGCCGGGGCTTGTGACAAATTTTTACATCGTTCTCGATGTCTAGAACTAGTGAAAATAACACGAAAAATATTAGTTTGTACGATGGTCTCAAACAGAATTCGACTTGGAAACGCTAGAGGTTCATTTTTCCATCCATCTTGTACAGTCGTTTAAATTGCTAAGAAACTTCTCGCAACTCCCCAAGGTCTTTAAATCGAGCCCCTCAAAGACACCGGTAGCGCGCATCAAATCCTGCACTAGTCGAGTTGCTTGCGGACGGTCGGTCCGAAATCACTCTCTGGCCGGTCCAGTGCTCATGAAGAATTGCCGGATCGTTTAGATTTACCACGAGGATTTGGCACCGAAAATTAATCGCAGTGAAGGTCGCAATGAGTGAACTAAATATGAAAGAAGCACAGCTGCGAGTCATGTTGTCGAAATCCTTGTTTTCAGTTTGCCACTAGGACACATCTTGAAGGTCAACGCACTGTGAATGAAATTGATTTATTTTCACACTTATTTTCTTCCAAAATTTGGTAGTACAGGCGTGTGACTGTTTTAACATTACGCTCAAATTGTGAGGCATTAGATTAAAATTCATCACTAGAAAACTGGAGCAAGAAAGTAATTCTCGGGTGAATAGATAAAAATTTTAAGTTACACCGAGGAGGAAAACGCAGAGGTGAAAATTAACTAAATGAAAACAGGGAGCACAAACGTACCCTTTGCAGAGATTGCCCCTATTTTCCAATCACGTATAAGTGATAAGGACTTAACATACTTTAATTTTGAAAAATAATGATTTACCAGGATACAGAGAAAATATTCATTACTTATCGAGTGTACATTTGACTTTTAATTCACAAAAACTTTTGTGTAGACGTAAACACGCAATGCAAAGGGAAAAACTATCACCAAAATTATCAATGACGTTTTCGACAACACGTTGATTATGAGGCTATCAAGTGTCACAATTATTGTGATAGTCAAGGACATTGTGACTTTGCGTCTCGCATTTTCGTACGATGACTCCATTGCCATATATCATTAATGGTTGACCAATGCATTACTCCGTGGAGTTTTTGTTAATTGCGAATTCCCTCTTAATTGACACAACAGATTTTTCCGAGAACCTTAAGAGCATGCCAAGTACATCACAATCTTGGCACATGTAAGTGCCAAGTGCCATCACCAGCTAAGTAACACGAGAATGTATGTAGCTGCCTACGGTGCGTTTAACATACATATCGAGGATGCTGTAAATTTCGCATAAAAATGAAGAACAGATCGCTCAGAGTTCACGAGTTTGCACTAATCCTTGATAGAAAAACGTTTACAAAAATTGAGCAAAATTTTCTTTTCAGTTTTTTACGCTATTCTTAAAAAATATTGTGAATCACAGTTGAGTTTGGCTGTGAAGACTAAATTAAGTGACTCTTTTTTTCATTATAACATTGTGAGTGGTACTAATCCTTCTTGCTAAGATAATGGTGATTGAATGAAACACATTATTAAACGCCGTGACGACGAAGCTCTGGTATTTTTTACTATTGTATGTGTAAAGCCGATCTGGTTTGCCAAGATTATGATTTTCTAGTGAAATACAGTAAACACCATCACGACGATGCTCTGGTGTTATGTATCATTTTATGTATAAAACCTGTCCTTTTTACCAAAGCTATAATTATCCAGTGAAATTTATGAAGCACCGCGACAACGAAGAGGCGAATCTCTACCTTTAGGTTAAGAAATCGCCTTTCAGGAGACATTCTATACCTTCGCAGGAGAGTGGTGGTGGTGGTGAGCAGGTTGGCACCTCACAAGCGGGGCACCGTCGCATTATGGGCCGCCCGTTACCCAAAGCGACAATGCAGACCTCATTATGTTTTTGATGGAGCCAATTTACAGAAGATGATCGCGGGAGTTTTGCTGCAACGTGCCATAATTTTCACCCCTCTATGCAGTTTCGAACGGAGTTTAGATCGATTCTAAGAATATGCCCAGAGAAAGCATAAAAGCGCGTGATAAAGTAGAGGTCCAGCAGACGTGCCACAAACACGATGGGGTTTCGAGGAAGTGACGTTGATTGACAGCTTTTCATTATTTTGGCCTTGAACTTCCATGAAAAGGAATTTCGATTTAATTCTCGTCAGGACATGAAAGAAAATTTTATGTTTCCTGACAAATGAAATACTCGCAAAAGAAAATATTACACATGTATGTCAAGAAGTCCAGGAGATTATGAGAATTTTGTAGGAATGATAACATTGGCGCACCACTTACGACTAAAAGTCCTACATTTGACAAGATATTTTAATTTTAGTCAAAGCAAAATGCATGCAAGAACACCTCCAAGAACTTGGCATGGCTTGAACGACAGACTTCCACTTTCGTACCATGAAACAAGGAATTGTTGCTACTCGAATGAAGGTAAAAACTTTAGTAAAAGAATAAATTTTCACGTTACACAAAGTTTTTTTAATTTTGGTACGTTGTGGAGGGAATGCAGTGAAAAGACGAATGCCCCAAGTAAATTTAGAGTTGAACCTGCAAACATTCTCGCGTTCAATCTAAGGTGCAATTATTAGGAGCACCCTATCCGAGGTGGCAAAATCTATCTTCGAAGGGAGTTGCGTTGAGAAGAATCAAATTTAACTTCAATTGTTATGAGTTTTCGAGATCAAGGGAATGTAACTTTTTCACCAGTGATATCTGATAAAATTAAAACAAATTTTATTATTGTTTTATACTTTAATTTAAAAATTCTGCTGTACAATAACAGTCAGCGTACTCAGGACGCTCAAAAAAATATTTACTCACAAAGGCAATCTCAAGAAAAGTTTTACAGCATCGAAATATTTACCAGGGAAGTAGACGCCCAATTGAGAGCAATCAAATAGAAAGTAAATGTACTATAATTTCAGAGGCTATGCACCGCAAGCGTTTTTTGAGCGACGACGACCAAGCTGTTATAACTGCATTTATGTCAGATGTATGTGACAAAATAATTATCGTGCTCTGAAATCTTGTTCGCCACTAACCTGGGAACGAAGCTTCGCTGTGTAGGCTGTATTTTGTGCTCAAGTCTGCAGGGAAAACGCATAATTTTGGAGCCCTGCAATCATAGACTTAGAGACGAGAAGCAAAGCTTACTCACTGATCCGATATTAAGGTTGCAAGTTTTCGAGCGCAGATGAAACTCCATTGCTGCTGATATGCTTGCTTGAATTTACGCAAGATGCTATCTGGTGTCAAGTTCAGGGTCAAGCAAGCCGCTTGTAGCAGCCTTGGGAATTTTATACGCAGAAAGAATAACTAGAGTTTGATGTTTTCTTTCGAAATATCAACATTTGTACAAGCTTAGCAATTGAATATTTTTGCTGCGCGTGAGTTGTTTTTAAACATGCGAATTGGCTTTTCGATTACTTACCATAAATTTAAACTTTTCACAGGGTCTGACCTGCTCTCAATATCAAAGGTATTGTGTACCCACACTATAGTATTCGTAAACTCTTTGCTGACGCAAGATTTCAGCCTACGTTTGTTAAGCATCAAAGTTAAGGCAACTGTCAAAATCATGACAACTCTTTGTTTTTATTTCTTTGAACGCTTCAAAGTTATGGTTTCAACTCGAAAATATATATATTTTTTTAAAAGCGACAGAAACAGAACAGCAATCTCGGGGATTTCAAAGTAAAGGCTGGCAAAAAAATTATGATTTAGTGTTCACTATCTACTGATTCGTTGCATGCACCCAGAAAAATTCAAGAACTCACGGTCTCTCAGCAAAGTTTCCTTGTGACGCATTTCTTCCAAAGGTTGGAATGAGAAAAAGAAATTTAAAAGTAATAAGTGTACAAAATGCAGGCAAGCTCAGTTTCTTGCCTTAGAGAGAATGTAGCTCCTAAAAAGCTAAACTTCTCTATGTTGTGCTAAAAGAGCTGTCATGATCAATTATTTCTTAACAATTCTCACGCCAGTCAGTAATCGCCAGCTCACAATTTTCACGCCTTCGAACCGTGCCAGTTAACGTTGTTGAAGCATCTTCGCGTCCACTGAGAGATAATACTCCTAATGATACAGAGCTCAGAGGAAAATTTTTGCCAACAATGACATTCGTCAAGTTATCCGCAGAGCCGCGGACGTTAGTTCTGGGGAGAGGAAAGGCCTTAATTGCATAACCACAGAGCGGGCGACTCATTTAATTGGACTCGGAGATCTTTGCAAGAACATCCGTCTTGTGTTACGAACGAATTGCTCGCCTCACTCAATGATGCGGCCGTGAAGGCCGTGACAGGCTGCACCGAAGACAGGAGGTGTTTAACTAATGTCAACAGTCGAGTGCACTTTTAATTGCAAAAGACTTTGTGTAAACCTAGAGTGCTGCCCGACAATAAACAGTGCCACATTTCCAGATGCCAAAACGATACGTTTTCATGATTTGTAGGTATTTTCATTCCTCTGAGTAATGCACATACCTCACGAAGATCTTCGCTGAGGTTTGAATCAGTCCGATTTGTGGTTTACTTTTCTATCGTACAATATTTAAACCTCGGAAGAAAGGCTTTGTGTTCCGAAAATCTAGACGGCCTTCAATAAATCCGTGGTTTGATTGCTGACGCGAAAATCCTTCATGTGTCGTAATCAACTTACATCTTCTCTACGTTCGTGCACTCGTACTTACAGTAAAAATATGCGTCAAGTTTAGACCTTTGAGCTGACAAAAATTGAGGGCGTCTGCACAGTAAATTCTGAAGAATATATCTAGACAAAGAAGTCGGTTTGGGCGGCGACATGACCGCGATCGTCTCGAGCTCTCAGTCGCTGTCATTACAAAGATCTCTCGAATGTCCCGGTAGGAGTGACCTCAGATCCGAGGAATTAGCGTTCAATAATTGGGATGTGAGTGACTTTAGAACTTCATCGACAAGGATTTCGGGCATCTTTCGCTATCCTTTGTTACTCGTATAGGTTTGATCCTCCGCCCAGATATGAAAAACATTTGGGATGGGAGTTGCAATCTAAGATTTGTTTTGGTAGTTGGATTGAAAATTGTGTCTCTCTGGATAAACATTTGTGAGATTTTCATCTGAGAAAGATGTGGTTAAAGATTAAAATTAAATTACTACGTCGTGCAAGTACCTAATTCCTATTGGCACAGCGGAATTGTTCATGCTTTCTTAAGTTAGACATTCTAATACATGATTTATTTTGTGAAGTTGTAAAATGCAGTAATACTCTGAAGTTAACGATTCACTGATCAGATCTGTCTCGTACATGTGAATCTTCTACTCATTTGTGCACACTATCTTCACAGTCACTAACTTCGATTGGTAAACATTTTCATAAATTGCTTTAAAAAATTTAGAAGCAAAGCATAATCATTTCACTGACGCTGAAATCAATTGAAGGCCTTCAGTGATATGTGCATGGAATAGAATTTCAAATCGAGTAGATTGAAGCACATCATTTGAAAGCTGCAGTGAAATGAAAAAACAATTTAAATGAAGCATGGGATTCACTAACACACGGACGAACTCCTCACACAAGACGTGAACATGTACGAGAACACAAACTCAAACATAACCAGTCGTAAAACTTTCGCAGAACTCATTTCGGTCATCCCTCCTAACGGTGTGTGAAAGGGTCATAAAAAGCGAGTAGCTCCTTTGAACAACTAACGCAAAGGAGTACGGCAGCTCGAAATCTTTGAGACCAAACTTCGAAGTTCTCTACCAAACTTATCAACATCTACCTGGATGATACCGTGTGAGGGATCATAAGTTACGTCACGAGCATCACTATGACTTGCAACCTGCGTGGGATCCTAGGACTGAATACAGAGTTGATTCCTTCAAGCCAAATTCCCTCCCGGCTCCGTAGCTAAAAGTCCGCCACGCATTGCAGACTATTTACAAACGCTGAATGTGACAAAGGTTCCCGTGTATTGGCTCCAGGTTTCGGGCGTGATGTCATCGAGGTTGTAATTAAGGCGTCCGGTACCGAGATGTGCTGATGTGGTCAAGGCCGCTCGTGTTTGCTGGTACAAGGTCGCATCTTTCATTCACGTTCCGAAAAACGAGTTGGTTTTGTGATTTGGCGACAATCAAAGCTCATAACATTCAAGAACACGAACGAGTGAATGCCAGAAAGTAGGTTTTACTGCAACATTTTATTCTGTTCATCATGCAATTTGCTACTACGCAGCACACCTTGAGTTCAACCATGAGTCTAACTAATATTGTCCCGACAAACAGTCCTGTAACGGCGAACTAAATGAACCAGTTCTGCCGGCCTTCACCGACTCGGGCAGCCCAGAGTCGTGAAGGAAAATGGGCTGTGCTGAGCAGTGTTTGCGTTGCTGGATAACATATGCGGGTCGCGACAGATTGTGGGGCTCATTCAGCAAAATTGAGTCGGGGTTTTCTAAAAGAAAGTCGGGCAGCTCAGATCATTTAGGTCTATTTGCGTTAGGTTTAGCCGTAACAGAGCGAGCCGAGGTAGCACTGATCTATCAGAGCTGGCAAATACTGAGAGAAAATGTTCCACTGTTTGCAGAGCATGGCCGCGGGAACATTTCCAGGCAACTAGTCCATTACTAAAGCAATGTGATTTCAGCACCGTATCCCTAATCATGACCATTATCAATCATACAGGTATGAGTATATATATATTCCAATCTTTAATCAGGATGACGTCATGAACCTGCAGGCTTGTGTCAGGGTGTAACGAGCTGTAAATTCATCAACGCTGCGTGTTAATTTTAAATGAATCGCTAAATAACTACAACAAAGATAATGACATTACTAATCTAATTTAAATGAAAAAATTTGCACCTAATTGCATGAAAAAGAATTTCAATTAATTGTCTAATTGCATGAAAAAGACTTTCAATTACACTCTAATATTATATAGTAAGCAGTTACCCAGGCGAGCATATGCCTCAGTGTCGCCAACTTAACCTGTGGCTAACACTACGTCTTCTTCACTGAAGAACGATGGAGATTAGATGATGTAGAGTAGGAGTTAGTTTAAGCGTCCCTAATCATAAGACGAAAAAAGATAAAGACATCATCTTGGGGCCTTCCCAAGAGACAAAAAAGGAAGATATCATTTGGTTCGAATTATTAAATCTGCAAATTTATGCACAAAATGTTTCCCCACATCCTGCACATAGAAATGCAAGTTGAAAAATTTTTGTGAGACAAAAATGAAGTCGAAAAAAGTAACAGGTACTGAAAAACAGGACAGCAATGAGCTGAAGAAGATGATATTGACAAAACAGAAAACTTATTTTATTTCAACAATAGGAAGATCTGCGTAACCATTAGCTAGGGACCCCACATCTTCCCCCTGGGAGCATTTGTAATCTAAATAGATACAATAGTTGTATCTCCTTGATAAGAGAACAAAGTAGAATCGCCCCGATGCAAATTTTTTAAAAGTAAATGTTAGTATTATGCGGTTTGTTTTAGAGATCTTTGATGGGAAATTAAGTTTTCAGGGAAGAAGTAATTTTACATTTCCAAAATAATAAAAATATTTATTTTTACATTGGTTCTTGTTTTAACCTTAATGTAAATTTGAAAGTAATGCAGTTATAGAAAGATGAAAATCACGACCCACGATTCGCTTGCAAACTGGCGGATCGGGCCACGGCTTCGGAGCGGTGATAAGCATTTCGTTTACGCAAGTCAGCAGGATGATCAGCCGGCGTTACGCTCACGCCCTCACTCCTATCTTCGCGCTCGTAATTGCCTCCTAGGCAGTTTAGGAGGCTTTGCTAATTTTTTTTGCTCTGTTTGTTGTAGGGCTGAGCCTTGAACCACCTGCTCCCTGTCAATGACCAAGCTGCAGGCTGTTCAACTTACAAGTGTTGAAAATTCACCGAGTAAACAGTATATGAAGACCACCTTTAAGCGTTCTAAGGATAGGTCACTATAACCCTCAAAATGAGGAAGCAAGCGACTCAATGGACATCAGGATCGTCATGGACATCAGCACCAATACTCTTATTCTGACATTCAATTTGAGTTAATTCACTGCTCGGAAATTGCATGTTTTGGACGTTCAATGTACTCTAAAACATTGTCTAAGTTCTACAGCATTCATATTCCCTGAGTATAACTGGCGAGATTCTTCCTTGTCCCTGCTCGCAAAATCGCAGCGACGTGCGTGACCCGCACAGGGCGCAACCTCATGAGACGAGCCTCTGAGAGCGCCTCAAACCGCTGGCCTTGAAAGTTGCAGGCAAGTGACCTTCGCAACAAGGCGCGTTTGCTGCAGGATAACCTAGCCTATAAGAAAGAAATGATTTATGATCGCGCTGTACAAGGGCCGAGAATAAAATTACTCTGCGATGCAAGCAAGCAGTGGCCGCAGGCCGAAGAACACGTCTGGGCCATTAAGAGGTCGACCGCCACTTCGGAGCGGCTCCTGCCAACACCACCTGCATCTCTCTTTAAATTAAGCTTCCAAAAAGATGAAAACGGACCATGAGAGCAAAAATAAGAACGTTTGAAAATTCCATTATTTGAGGGAACATTATCGATATTTTTAACGCAGAACATCTTGAGTTCGTTTAAATATGTGATTCGACAATTTTCCTTTGTCATATAGACCGACTTTTTTCGATCAAGTAATTTCTGAAGCATGAAATTGAAAGCCTTTTTGGTGGTCCATCTAATTATTGTAGCTTCCAGTGAATGAAATCAAATTTGATTTTGGCGTGTCTCATGAACTCATGAGGATTTACAAAACATATTTTAAAGAAACCAATGATACAATGCCGAGACAAAAAAACTTGACAGTGCTTATCGCAAAAATGATTGTGAACAAGTGGTATGATATTTGGAGTTTCCTCTGCAGTTACAAGTCTTCACTGCACGAGAATGCAGAGCATGCAAGTCTCCTCCTCATTTAGTGGTCTTCTGGAGCACCTCTGACTGTCGCCTAAGAAGGAACACAATATCTCACACTTCGATTTTGCCAATAGCATTACCTAGGCCTCAATGCATCTTGGATGAAGTTGCAGATGGGTTGTCCCTTTCAGAATGGGAATCTCGTATCAGTGAGATGGTGATTGATTTGAACCATCTGTCGCTCAGAGACACTCTATGGTTTCGAGTTACAAAGCGAGTTTGGTTTCACTTCAGCTGGCAAACTTCATAAGTCGAGGAAGTAGCTGATACTCAGCAGGTGCTGGGAGAAAACCATTTCCTTCAGCGCAGGAAGTGTAATGAATTAAACCTCATTTTTTATAGCTAAGCTTTGTGTTTAGGGAGGCTTTCAGAGGTTGACGACATTAAATAAGCCGTGGAGCATGCAAAAGTTGCGAAGCGTAAAGCAAGAGCCACCGCCTCTTCTTCTCAAGTTTTGCGATTCGGTCGAGCAGGGCACATGGTAAAAGTGGCGCACCGTCCGTTTTAGGAACAGGTTTCGTTGTTAGCATCAAACAATAAGCATAAGCTTAGCACCTGATCAAATTTTGGGAATTACTTTCAGACACTGAATCTGTTCTCAAGCAAATTTCAAGTTTGAAATCACACCCTGTTATTTGAAGTTCTTGATTAGAAATTAAGTAAAAAGGAGAGAACTAAAAATACCGTATAAAACATTTACTCGAATTAAAAATTGCAAGTAAAACAATAAAATTGAACGTTTCGAGCATTCGCTCATCTTCAGCAAAAAACAAATTTACCTGAAAA